>SKCR01038219.1:0-46458 GCA_019454045.1 Zanthoxylum bungeanum | reverse complement strand
CTATTTATAGGTGAGAGGTGCTCACCTTTCTTGCCAAATTTCAAAGATTAGGCAACCTCACATTAAATTTCAATAAGTTAGAGTAATTAGGTTGCCTAATTTTATTTGACATTATTTTATTTTATTTTTCTATTTATTTTATAATAATTAAATACAATCATGTGTGGCCAAATCCATTGTAAGCTCATTCAGTAGGCAATTAAAACGCGGTGAATGTTTCCAAGTTCGATTCGAACCCTATACTCTTTGAAGTTTATGATCCTCTGTAATCCATATATCGCGTCTACTTTCAAATTGAGCATCGAAAATGGTATTTCACATATACAAGAAATAAAAACCACAATAAAAATATATAAAACATAAATTTAATTATTATTTCACAAATGTGTTAAGTTAAAAAGATTATTGAAACTGCAAATGTAAAATGATTAATTTTCTTTTTAATAAATATACACTTTTAAGTGTTTATCATGTTGAATATTTTAATGATTGAGTAGAATCAAAATATGAAGTTAATTTAAATGGTTTAAGTGAGTTTTTTTTGGTTTGTACAAAGTAAAAATCAAAATTTTAAATTTACTATATGAATATACAAATAATTTTTTAGAATACTAATAATCATACCCATTATATTATTATCTAATTATGAGTTTGATTTATTAGACACATGTTATTCAAAATATTAAAAAAAGTTTAAATTTATAACACGAGGATTATGTGTTAATTATTGTGATAACTTACAATATGGCGAGTAAATAAGAGTTACAATATTGCGAGTAAATAAGAGTTTGTCCTACATTGATAGTGTAAAGGGATAAAAATAAGATGAATTTATCAACGGTCAATCAAATTATTAGTGAAAACTTGAAAAAACACCTCGTTTTTTATTTATTTATTTTTAAATATTTAGCAATAATCTATCTGATTTTTTAAATCCATCAAAATTATTATTTTTTTGGGTCTAAAATATCTTTTTTCGTAACTATTTTTTTTGTATAAAATATTCATAATTATTAATTTTTTGATGGAAAATGTCTATTTTAAAACATTTAAGCTAGGCCGAGGATTAAATTTTAAAAACAATATTTTTTTTTTGAATTTTCGCTAAAGATCAGGTGGACCGCTTATAATTTTCCTTAATTATTTTATAATTTAAAATTGGAAATAAATATAATAGAGGGAAATTAAAGTTCTAGATTAATATTTAATATTTATAAATCAAAGATGGATATTTGGCCTTAATTAATTATTCATGGAGTATAATTGCCCTTTAACTAGACCAAGCTATAGTAATTTTAACTAGAATAATCCGATTTTAAGTTTCTAGTTGGTAGACACCGAACCACTTTTTCCTCACGATCGATGGATCGAGTCTTCTATGAGTTGTTGGGAATACTTTGTTTGAGTTTTTTTTTTAAAAAAATCAATATTATTTTTGTCTGATATAAATTAAAATTATAACAAATTTGATGTATTTTTGTCTGATATAAATTAAAATTATAACAAATTTGATTTACATTTGACGAAAAATATAGATTTCTTAAGTTGATTTTAACAGAAACAAATATACAATAGAAATTTTTTGGACAACTTTTAAAAATACGTGGATTAAATTAGGTGTGTGTTAGTCGGTTCGGTCAGTTAATCTTTGATTTTTTAACCGAACCGAAATTATTTAGTTAAGTAAATATTCAACCGATTTAACCATATGATGACATATAACCATTAACCAATTTAACTATTATTTTTCGATCGGTTTTGGTTAATTCAGTTATTAACCCGTCCATAATCTTCATAAATAACAATTCACATTAACACATTAATACATATTTAAATTCATTAAAAAGAAAAATATATATGTGTTTAACAACAGAAAATAAATTTAAATTCATCAAAAATCAGTCTATAGTTACACTCAGTAGAGGTAGAGGGTAAAATTTTTAGTTTCGTTTTAATTAAAAATATATATAAAGTCAAATTATGGTTTGTAATCCGTTAATTGGTCGGTTCAGTTATACAAATATCATAACTTTAACCGAACCGAAAAATTGAAAAAGTTAAAAATCTTAACCGAAAAAATCGATTTAATCACAATAACCGAATCATTATAAAAAAAATTGATCGGAACAGTTCGATTAATCGATTAAAACCGATTAATGAAGGTAATGCTCACATAGAACCACCTCACTTAATAAATAAGATCGACATAATAACTAGAAGGTTAAAACATTTTCACTTTGGGCTACAGGCCCGCAGTTCGGATGACGAGACCCAACAGGGTTTCTCATCTGGTGGCACAAGTAAACAGTTTCAAATTTCAAACGACATCAAATGGCCGACGGCTCGTAAACACAACCACACGAAGATAGTTGACGACAAAGCGTATGAAAATCAATTCAAAGAATGACATGTCGTACATCTTCCCTCCACAATTGTTCTCGTTCCTCTTCCATCTTAAGTGTCAGTAACTGAAAAATATAACGAAGAGTTTCTCTGCACGTAATTACAGACAAAACCGAAGGGCAAAAAGGAGAAACAAAAATCGGAAGACGCGGCAGAGCTTGCGTGGTGGTTCTAGGCGTTCTCGGCCGCAGTCCTCGTATCTGATGTATCATGCTCTCTCTCTCGCTCGTCAGGTAGTCTAATCACATACATAGATACATATTAACATGTACACGTGTCCAAGATCTGATGGCTGTTTCTGTTGTTTCACTATTTGTATTTTTTTAAAAAAAATATTCGTTTGATTAAATGTAATTGCTGGATGTAGAATATCTGCTCGTGAATTAAAAACTTTGAGGAAGCTTCAAGTTTGACCATTATTGTTACATAGTCAATGACATTGTATGATGTTTAAAATGCAAGGGTTTGATTTGGATTCATAGTTGCTTTGTAGTCAAGTAATTCTTGTCTGATTTACATCAAACTTATGATCTGATGTCTCCTCCGCGGCAACTTCTATGTTGTTAGCAGTCATTTATTATTTCTCAATGTGTTTTTGAGTGATTGATCTTTTATCGTTTTGATTTACATTGCAGATGTCTCTAGAAGTGGACGCTGTTGCTTATGGAGGTATACACTTCTATACAAGATAATCTGTTTAATTATGCAGATTTTTTTTATTATTATTGTTTCTTTTAATCGATTGCAAGAAATGATTTTAGTTTTAAAATGCTGACTCAATGGATTATTTGTAAACCCTTTAATTGATTAAGACATTGATTCAGTTATTCATGCTTCTGTGGTTCCTTGGCATGAAAATAGCTTCTCCTGGTGTATTTTTGGTGCAGGCGTGCTTATGCATTTACTGAAGAGAGAATTTTATGTATCTTTTGTAATTTATTTGTGATATATGATGTCTGCGTACTTATAACTGATTCTTTCATCCTCTGCCCTGTCCTCATCCTGTCCCAACCCCATTAAGAAAATTCCATCCAATTTCTAGTCTTTCATGTTCTTTGCTTATGTAAAATCCCCCTTCTGTTCCAACCTCAGTTGCTGTAAAATGGGCAAGTTCACTGAAACGATCTGCATTTATCATGGATTGGCATAATTTTGGATATACATTACTCAGTTTGTCTCTTGGAAGAAGAAGTCGCTTTGTTTCGGTATACCGCTGGTACCAGTATAGTTGACCTTTAAAATATTCTTTTCTTTATGTGACTATTGTATACCTGTGCTGAAGATGTAACTTTTTCGTGCTAAGGATTGAGAGGTGTTATGGGAAGATGGCAAATGGTTCTCTTTGTGTAACACGAGCAATGCAACATGAATTGGCTCATAACTGGGAATTAAGTAAGAGGGTCAGCTTAAAGTCACAATTTTATTCCACTTTATATCTACTCATGTAGTATTCTGATGATAAATTTTGTATTCTTGGATCAAATTGATAGAGCTACTGTATTATATGATCAGCCTCCTGAATTCTTCCATTCGACACCAGTTCAGGAGAAGCATGAGGTAAATTACATGTTTCTGAACGAAGCTCTGATCTAGAATAACTGATCTGAAGAAGCATTTATAATTTTATATACTGTGGATTATTTTTAGTTCTGTAGATTGAACAAGAACTTACATCGGCCACTGGGTGCTAAAGATTGTGTCAGTAATGGTGAGTCTGATAAAAAAATACTTCTGCAGTTGCCATTTTGATCGTGATTATCAACTTTGTACTCTAATATTTACACTAGCAGGAATGGAAAGCCACAAGGCGGATGAGACTATGTGACAAAGAACTCACTTGTTTTGAATTCTTTCTATTGAATGTTCTCTGTCTCAATCCTGTTAAAGTTTCTTGTTTTCGTATTTTTCAAGTAGCTTATTTAGTTATCTTTTCCTTATATAGGGTAAGCAGATTTGGATGTTTGTCTGCATACTTCATCATCAGGACTGGACCTCCCCGTGAAGGCGTGTTACTGTTGATGTTCCTTTTATAGCTTGAAGTTTTACAGTGTTCGTGCAATTGCTGGATCTCTAACTTTATCAAAGCCACTGAAATTTCTGATATTGGCTTCCAGGTTGTGGACATGTTCAGTTGTGGACTTTCTGTTTGTGCTGTTTCCTACTCTCGGCAAATCATTGTCTTATCTCTTCAGTAACTTCTGTATGCTATATTCTTTTGATGGTATATTTATCTAATGCTCCATTCTCTTTGAAAATGATGTTGCTGTGTTAACCTTGTGCAGCATTGAAGAACTTGTTAAAGTGGAGAAAAATGGTCTCCTCTTTTCATCATCTTCAGAGCTAGCTGAGCAGCTCCTGGTAATTTTGCTTGACGATCACAACATGTACTCACTAATTAATATTTGAAGAATGCACGATCCAAGATGTCTTACCTTATCACTGCTCCAGTGCTCAGAATACTTTCGGGTGGACATTTAAAATTTTCCTCTACTGTATTTCTGCAGATGCTTTTGAAGGGTTTTCCAGATGATTGTGATGCTCTGAAGAAGTTGAGGAATTGCACGTTGAAACGGGTTTGTCTGTGAGATGGGCTACCGATTGGGAAGAGCATGCCAAGCCATTGCTATCAGAGGTAGGTTCATTCTCAAAACATGTCTATAACTGTTCGTCATCTATGTATAAGGGTTCCATGAATGCTTGTGAAACTAATTAAAAGGGGTTCAACCTGCAGGTTATGTCTCAATTCGCTGATTGACATTCGGAATCATGTCTAAGTTTCTGATGACGTCATATTCAGTGAGTTTAGTTTGAATTGATTTAAAGTAATAGATATTACATGAAGATTGGGATTTCCCACCTCCTTTTTCAACTAAGGTAGTTTTGTCTATAGTTTGTCATGATGAGCAAGAAAATTAAAATTTGATTAATGATAACTGTCGGGGATGAAAATTGTTGTTCAAGAAATTTTATCTAGTGGTATCATTCAACCTGATGAATTTATACAAATAATATTCAAAAGCAATAGCCTTTAGCTAAGTAATGTAGAAGACAAAGTGCCAAAAGTGAAAAATAAGGGTTTCTATGTCCCATCTATAATTTAACTCAAAATCATTGATTGCTGCTGCACTTTGAGAACTGGCCAGAGACGGTTCAAGTTTTATCATCTCCATATCCCAGTTTTTAATTATTTTTCCCAAATTTGTTGGGTATTATTGTACTGTAGTATATAATTAGGCAAATGGAACTAGAATGACATGTAACCCACAACACTTATATCCCAATCTTCACCCATACACCAGAACTCGGTATCCCAGCATGCACAACAAACAACAAATAGTAACCTGGTGGAGCAATCTCAGCCGTCGTCGGCGCGACGGTGCTTAGTTCATACACATAAGACGTCACATGTGAAACCTGAAGAATGTTCAGCACCACCATTCTTTGATTCATTCCAAAAGAATGTGTTGTAAATGATGGTGCAACGAGTCTCACTGACACGACTCCAGCTGAAAGATACTCGTCCACTGATATACTCACCCGAAACACATCCCTGTATCTGAGTCTTTCTTGAAAAACCAAGATTTTTGGCCGTACTGTTACATATTCGGCTGATAAATATGGTGGCAAGTAGGCCTCCAAGCTTATGTCTGTTGGGTACTCAACGTTTGTAAAGTTGTAATATATGTGAGGATTGCTGCCACCAACAAGCACACGGCCGTCGGTCAACAAAATAGCCGATGAATGATACATTCTTGGCCTAGTTGATGGTTCCATTACTGAAAATCTACGGCTAGGTTGTTCCGATGGACGGTAGATGACTGGCCGGGTCATTGGGCCATGAGCCAGTTCCCATCCGGCTGTTCCCAATTGCGCGCCATTGATGATGATCACATCGCCGGTGGGGAGGAGAATCATGTCACCCATCACTCTTGGTAGTGGCATTTCTTCCATAAACCAGCTAGGGTTTGCATGGGAAACCATGATCCTTCCGCACGTAGAAATTGCACTTATAAAGACTCCTTGTTTGGCTTGTGCAAATGATGCATTTTGTGCACCACCACAGATCATGATCTCAGCATCAACAGTGAATCCCTCGTCTTTTTCATCTAATATTGGAAGCAAAACTGATGAGCCTGAGCTTGGGTAATTACGTGGATCACTACCGGGGATTACAGGAAACTCTCTTAACACTTGGTTTTGCTTGTAATCAAACAATATTGATCTTGTGTTAGCAAAAATGAACAAGTTCCCGTCTGGTAAAAGATGTACAAAAGGGTACAAATTGTTTTCTCCATAATCTCTAGTCTCCAGTAAGAAATGTAGCATGAAGCGTTGATGAGAAGACAAATCTCCTTCATTTTTAGGAAAAAACTCGTAATTGAATTGCCTTCTCCCTCCAATAATAATTATTCGACCATCAGGCAAGATTTGGTTAGTAGCATACCATCTACGTTCTGATAAATACTGTGGGAATTCAATCCAGTCACATTGATCACCGTTACATGGAGAGAATATACGAACAACGTGGTCTCCATCGTTGTATCCTCCGGTTTGGACTAAGGTTCCGTTGGGAAGGACAGTGCCGGAGGAGCACCAAGTGTCAGTTTGGACCATTAGAGGCCGGTATTCATTGGTGGCTATGTCGTAGAGGATGGAGTGTGCAGTGCAATCTGTATGGAGGACGGTATCGTAGGGGTCAAACCGGCAACGGCCACCGGAGAGTGAGATGTTAGACCGGCCAAAATCGGTACGGTCAAACATGACGACTCTGTTGTCATGTAGGAGTTGCATGTGCATGGCTGAAATGCCAATGCTTTCATGTAAAAGGTTCCATTCACCTTGGGATAAAATGAAGAGATGAAAATGAATAAAAATGAGAATTGAAGAAGAAAGAGGAGTTTGATCAAATGGTGGCCATGGTGGGTAATGGAAAAGAGAGATGTTGGAGGGTTTTAGTTGAATTTTGTAGGATGGAGTTGGTGGCAGTACCTGAGAGTTGATAATTAAGATGAACTATTTATTAACTAATAATAATTATAATTAGAAGCCCTTGAAACTGCTGCCAAAATTGAAGGTACGTAGCCGCATTTCTTTAGTGTATCATAAGCTCAAGATTATGATAGAAATGCATGCCAGTTTTAAAGGTAACACGTTCTTCAACCATTACCCACATTTATGCTTTTGTAATATGAGACTCGTCACCCTGTTATAAGCATCAGATACTAATAAGTGATAGCAACAAAATATGTCAGTCATGCGATGTGATCATCCCTGATGACATCACCTAAACTGAGAACTTATTTGGATGTATTTAAATTGAAAACTTTGTACTCATATCAACAACTCTTTGCAGATAGAGTTTCGACACATAATACATTACATGTTCTTATTTTACATTCTATAATCAAAAGATTATAAGTGTACATATACAAGAGATAATAGCGCCATATTATTAATCATAAATAATTTTACAACTAAATATAAAAGTATATTTACATAAGGACGATATCCCCGAACCGTCGTGACAAGATTGGTTCTAAGCCATATCTCCAATAAACTCTCATTTGCACTAGACCCAATCACTATTGTATTCAATACCCATCTTCTCAAAATAGTGATTCAGTTGTTATTGTGTCATAGGTTTAGTCAATGGGTCCGCCACATTGTCTATCGATGGAGTTTTCTGAACGACCAGTTGTTTATCTACAATAACCTCTCTGATCAAGTGATACTTTCGCTGAATATTTTATACCTTTGATGAGACCGAGGTTCCTTAGCCTGAGCTATAACTCCATTATTATCACACTACAAAGTTACTGGATTATCAATGGAATGAACCACCCCAAGTTCAATTACGAACTTTCGAATCCAGACAACCTATTTCACAGCTTCAGAAGCAACGACATATTCAGCTTCTATAGTAGAGTCAGCTGTAGTAGCTTGTTTGGAACTTTTCCAACTTATAGCTCTTCCATTACAGATGAAAATAAATGCGGATGTATACTTTCTATCATTCACATCTGACTGAAAGTCAAAATCTGAGTAACCCTTAATATTTAGCTCACATGCCTCATATGTCAAAACTAAATCTTTAGTTCTTCGCAAGTACCTAAGGATTCTTTTGACTACAATCCAATATTGTTCTCCAGTATTTGTCTGATATATGGTCGTAACACTTACAGAATAGGCTATATCAGTTCTTGTAGATAGCATTACGTACATGAGACTCGCTACGAGTGAAGTATAAGGAATCTTCTTTATACGCGCACGATCGACTGCAGTCTAATATTCTATCTCTTTCTAAAGATGAACCCATGACTGCAGGGTAAGAAACCCCTCTTTCGATCATCCATATCAAATTTCTTCAGTACTTTATCTATGTACATATTCTAGGAAAGATCTATAATTCGTTTTGCTCTATCTCTATAGAGACGAATACCTAAAATATAGGTTGCTTCTCCCAGATCTTTCATAGAGAATATATTAAACAACCATATTTTTGTCTTAATTAACATACCAACATAATTTCCTGTTAGTAGTATGTTATCCACATTCAGCACAAGGAAAATGATGGCTATGTAAGAGTCCTTGTACACACAAGGTTCATCAATATTCTTGATGAATCCAAACGATTTGACGCATCATCGAATCGTATGTTCCAATTTCTGGAAGCTTGTTTTAATCCATATATTGACCTGTGCAGCTTACAAACTTTATGACTATCTGTAATAACCCAATGGGTTGTTGCATGTACATGGCCTCCTCAATGAAACCATTGAGGAATGTTGTATTTACATCTATCTGCCATATCTCATAGTTATAATGAACTGCAATCGTAAATAATATCCGAATGGAATTTAGCATAACTACTGGCAAAAAGGTTTGTCGTAGTCAATACCACTTTTCTGAGTATAACCCTTTACCACTAACCTAGCTTTATAAATCTCAACTTTTCCATCTCAGCTAATCTTTCGTTTATAACTCCATTTACAACCGATTGAGATAATTCCCTCAGTTGGATCAACAAGTGACCACACTTGATTGGCGTACATGGAGTCTATCTCAGATTTCATGGCCTCAAGCTATCTTCCAGAATATATATCTAATATTGCCTTATCATAGGATCTAGGATATTCCCTTTGTTGCTCTTCTCATATCATTAATGATTCAAAATCATTCCCAGATAGAAAGAAGTAGCATTGCGGAGGGTGAGAAATCCTAGTGGATCTACGAAGAGGTAGGTCTACTGAGGGTTGAGTATTAGATTGAATATGTTCATCTTTATGAACTTGTTCGTATGTATCAACAAACTCATCCATTTGATGTTGGTCATCATCAATCTTGCAAACTTTTTTGAGAGTTCGATTTTTCTACCTACACCTCGTTCCTCAATAAATTCAATATTGAGGAATTTTGTGTGTCTGCAATCAAAATTGTTTGATCAGTATGAAAGTAGAAATAATATCCTAAGTCATCTTTAGGATATCCCATAAAATGACCTTTTTCTTATTTAGCGTCCAGCTTATTACGTTTAAATTTTAAAACATAAGTTGGACATCCCTAAGGCTGTAAGTGACTAAAGTTTGGGCACTTCCCATGCCATATCTCATATGGTGTTTTGGAAACTGATTTGGATGGAGCCCGATTTAAGACATATATTACTATTTTCAGGGCATATCCTCAAAGATATGTTGGTAAATCTGTGAAGCTCATCACGGATCATACCATATTATTAAGGTAAGATTTCTTCTTTCTGATACACCATTACGTTGTGGTGTATACGGAGGAGTGAGTTGAGAAATTATATTGTTAATCTTAAGGAAATCTAGAAATTCAGTATTTAAGTATTCGCCTCCACGATTAGATCGAAGAGTTTTAATACTCTTTCCTGTTTATTTCTCTACTTCTGTTTTGAATTCTTTAAACATGTCAAATGATTCGGATTTGTACTTTATCAAGTACATATAACCATACCATGAGTAATCATCAGTAAAGGTTATGAAGTATGAGAAACCTCCTCTTTCCATTTCTCTAAATGACCCATATACATCTGTGTGGATTAATTCAAAAACTTCATTGGATCGTTCCCCTTGACCAGCAAAGGGCAATTTGGTCATCTTATCTTGGAGATATGATTCACAAGTTGGGTAAGGTTCGGAACCCAATGGACATATTATTCCATCCATACCCATCTTTATAATCCTTTTGTCTCTAATGTGACCTAATCAGTGATGCCATAGAAGTCTTGAATTTGATTTCTAGATCTTTTATTATTAAGAGTATCATTCATGTTAATTTCATTAAACTCAAGAAAATATAAACCATTTATATTAAGACCAGTTCCAACCATTTAATTTCCAAAATAAACTAACATTTACATCCATCAAAAGTAAATGTGTAATCAAGCTTACATATAATATTTACAGACATAATATTACACTTGGTTATATCAAAATACAAAACATTGTTCATAACAAAAGTAATCCCATAGGACATTGCTAGTCTAACTATTCCAGAGTAGGTTGCATCAACTGTTACTCTATTTTCCATCTTGTTAGGAAACATAATCCCTAATATATTTACATGTTTGTCCTTTTAGGATCTAACCATACATGTATTACCAGTCCTAGATTTATTTACATGCTAATTGAAATAAATCTAAGTTAATCACAACACAATTGCATACCTTTCTTCTTGTAGAGACCTCTTAATCAAACTTAATTAATTGCTTAACTCAATAAGCAAATGGTCTTATTTATAGGAGGGAAACCAAGTCACTATTAGCTCACATGCATGGATTACTATTAATCCTTGATTACTATTTAATCACTTGCATTGATTACTATGTAATCACATGTATTTGGATGCATAATGACTTTCTCTAACCCTTCCAAAAATGTTACCATCATTGGTGTACCATATGTTCCCCATTTAACATTTTACTAATTGTTGTCACTTAACAACTCTTGTTGTTACTTAATTATTTGATTAACAACTCTTGTTGTTTACTTAGTAATAAAATCATTACTAATTGTTGTTATTTAACAACACCACATAATTAACTTAATAATTTCCAACATGAAATTATTACTAATTGTTGTTATTTAACAACACCAAATAATTAACTTAATAATTTCCAACATGAAATTATTACTAATTGTTGTTATTTAACAACACCAAATAATTAACAACAATTAATTTCCAACATCTCCCATTCACACATGATGGGATCAACAATTTTTATTATCTCTACAAGAATAATTCATACTTTGCTACCAGCATATTTCGAGAGCTCACTTGCTATACATCTGTTAGGAATATATAGCCGCTCGAAAAATGGATAGAACCATAGTGGATTATGTATGCAGTATCCTCGATCATTTATCACATTAAATCTCTATCGATCTCTTTTCGAATGTAATATTTATTTTGTATTCACAATCATGTTTGATCACATAGAATAACATAATTGGTCGACCAGTGAATACAAGCTAATGTGATATTACTAATATAATGATCTTTCTCCTTTCTCGAATCTCTCAACTTTGATTCAATTCGCTTTTCCAAAGATGTCCTTTCAGATCGAATCTCTCATGATCTTTCAGTAACATTCCAAGATAACAATCATCAAATCTAAGTTTTAAGAAGCAGACAAGAGTCTAAAGGGTACAATGTGAGATTGAAATAATCTCAAGGGTCCCACACAATATCAAGACTGAGATCTTTACTTGTATTACCCTCAATAGCCGCAAATGTACACATGGTATAAAAACATGTGCTACGGTATTCTCTCATTTCCCATGGAGCGCATGTCTCATAAAATACCGTACAGATTATAGTTCAGACAAACACAATGTCTAACTCATAACTGACATTAAGACAAGTAAGGTGAAACAAACTTATTCACCTTAGGTCATATCACAGAGAAAGTGACCTCATAACGACATTACTTAATTTTCAAGCTTGAGCTCTCTAAATTATCACTAAGATAATTAGCTTAAAAATTTATCTCATCTCCCATTAACACAAAGTAATGGAGGCGATTGCCCGTGTGAGAGGGCCAATCATTCACTTGTCCGACATACTTCTCATACTAACTAATAATATATTTGTTTAAACATGTATCAACATAATAACATGTAAGCATTGAACACAAATATCAATGAGTATTAACATTAGTAAACATTATTTGGGAAAAATACATATCATAATATGTAAGCACATTAACATCTACGCAATCCCTGAGTTTTTACATGTCTAACAAAGACATCTCTAGGAACAGGCTTGGTCAATGGATCTGCTACCATTTCATTCGTAGAAATGTACTTCATGTTTACCTCTTCTCGTGCAACTATGTCTTTCACAAAGTTATATTTGGTATCTATATGTTTCATTTTACAAAGGAATTTTGGGTCTTTTGTGTAGGCTATCGCTGCTTCACTATCACAGTTAACTAATACTGGACCAGAAGCTTCATTTGACATACCCAAATGATCCAAGAACCTTTTCAACCACACAGCCTCTTGTACTGCTGATGAAAAGGCCACAAATTCAGCCTCCATTGTGGATAAAGCTATACAAGATTGTTTCTTACTGCTCCATGAAATGGCACCATTGTTTAGCAAGAAAATAAAACCGGAGGTAGATTTTCTTTCATCTAAGTCTCCTTCCTAGTCAGCATCAGTATAGCCTCTCAATTGCAGATCATTTCCTTGATAACACAATGAGTAATCAGCTGTCCCTCTCATATACCTAAATATTCTTTTAACTGCTTTCCAATGTGCTAGTCCTGGATTGGATTGGTATCTACTTACCATTCCAACAGCGAAACAGATATCAGGTCTTGTACACAACATTGCGTACATTAAACTTCCAACTGCATTTGCATAAGGAACTTTCTTCATTTGTTCATTTTCCTGTGGAGTTTCAGGACACAATCTACGACTCAAAGCTTCAGTTTTCGTGATAGGAGTATCAATGGGTTTGCAAGCCTGCATTTGGAAGCGTTCAAGAATTTTCTTTATATATGACTCATGTGAAAGAGATAATAAATTCTTTGAACGATTTCTTGAGATCTTAACCCCAAGAATATATGCAGCTTCACCCATATCTTTCATCTCGAAGTTAGATGATAACCATTCTTTGATGTGTTTTACAAACTCCTTATCATTTCCGGCTATAAGTATATCATCCACGTACAAAGATAAGATAATGAACTTATCTTTATCTCTCTTGGTGTACACACAATGATCCTCATCTATCATTGTGAAATCATTCGAAATGATTGTATTGTGGAATCGTATATACCATTGTCTAGATGATTGCTTGAGACCATATATAGACTTTAAAAGTCTACATACTTTCTCCTTTTCATTTTCTTTTATGAAACCTACTGGTTGTTCCATGTAGATTTCTTCATCAAGTTCTCCATTGAGAAAAGCAGTCTTTACATCCATTTGATGTAATTCTAGATCCATACTTGCTACTATAGCCAGAATCAAGCGAATTGAGGTAAACCTTACAACAGGTGAAAAAGTCTCTTCGTAGTCAATTCCTTCATGTTGCGTATACCATTTTGCCACAAGTTGTGCTTTATATCTTTCGATATTGCCATCAGCATTACGCTTTATTTTAAGAACTCATTTGTTCTTGATAGCTTTGCGTCCTTTGGGTAGATCAACCAATTCCCAAACTTGGGTGGACCTCATTGACTCCATTTCATCTTCCATTGCTTTCATCCATTTTTCCTTAGCAGGACACTGAAGAGCCTCTCTTATGTTTCTAGGTTCTTCATCATCTTGAGGTAGAATCATAAAGGTTTCTCCTTCGATATCGAAACTACGTCGAGGAATGCCTATACGATTACTACGTCACAATTGAGATTCTAGTGGTGGAACTGATTCCTCACTTTCGATATTATTCCCATTTGGATCGTGCACATTGCTCCCACTTGGATTATGTACAACACTCCCACTCGGATCACGTAAATGAGACTCGTGTGAAACTAATTCATCATTTTGAGATTCATGTGAAATAGATTCATCATGTTTTCTCAAATTTCTCTCATCACTCCCACTTGAATTAGGTAAACCCGAGTGTTCACCAATCATGTGATCCATGTGATCTTGAGTTTCTTATAGAGATAAATCTTGACTTATCTCTCACTGCTTAGGAAAATCATTTTCTAAAAATGTGATATCTCGTGATTCAAATTCTGTCACGCCTCCACTTTCATGTTCACCTATGCAAACATATTCTTTTGATTGTTCAGAATATCTTATGAAGATACTCTTTTTTCCTCTTGGGCCTAACTTTCCATGTTCGTGAGAACGCACATGAACATAAGCCGCACAACCCCAAGGTTTTAGAAAGTGAATATCTGGTTTACGACCTGTCTATAACTCATATGGTGTGGTGGACACAGATTTAGATGGCACTCGGTTAAGTACATATGTGGCAGTTAATAATGCATCACCCCAATAGGTTATAGGCAAATTTGCTTGTGCCATCATAGACCTAACCATTTCAAGAAGAGTTTTATTTCTTCTTTCCGTAACACCATTTTGTTGAGGAGTAGCAGGAGTAGTCAACTGACGACTAATTCCTTTTTCATCACATAATTCTCTGAACTGATCAGATAAGTACTCACGACCACGGTCAGTGCGTAGTGCTTTAATTTTCTTGTCCAATTGATTTTCTGTTAAATTCATAAATTTCTTGAAACATTCTAATGCTTCGAATTTATGAGCAATCAAATAGACATAACCAAAGCTAGTAAAATCATCTATAAATGTGATGAAATAAGATGCTTCATGCCTTGCCCTGACATTCATTGGACCACAGATATCTGAATGAATTAATTGTAATGGAAATTCTGCTCTAGTCCCTTTTCCAAATGGTTTTCTCGTAGTTTTTCCTGCCAAGCAATATTCACAGGTTGATAATTCCACCTTCTCAATATTTCCCAGAAAGCCTTCTTTGGCTAATCTGTTCATTCTTTGCTGGCCAATATGACCAAGTCTAGCATGCCACACAGTTACATCACTATCATCACTGACAGATGAAGTAACAAACGAAAAACTGGAATTGTGATTAAAACATTCAACATTTAATACAATAAAACCATCCAGAAAATAACCAGAACCATAATGTATCGTACCTAAGTACAAATCAACACCAAATTTATGGAAGTTCAAATTGAAACCTAAATTAACCAAAACCAACACAGAAACTAAATTTCGACGAATTTGTGGAGCAAACAATACATCATGTAGTAGTAAATTTTTTCCACCATGCATGACTAACTTGCATGTTCCTATGCCTTTGACTTCAACCCGTGAGTTATTGCCAACATATATCCACTTCACCCCAGGTGAAATTCGTCGAAATTCCACGAAGGCATCTCTATCCTTCGCTACATGGTCTGTGGCTCCTGGGTCTACAGTCCACAAAGGATTAGATTCAGTTAGAAAGATTGAACTTGAAACACATATTTCATTTAAATATGCACGAAAGGTATTCACCTTTTTAGGCTCAGTGCAGTCACGAGCAAAATGACCTTTCTTACCACAGTTAAAACATTTAACATTTGCCATGTTTTTCTTTTTGGTAGGACGTTTTCATTTCCCATGTTGATTGGTTTTCTGTTTCTTTTCTGGTTTGGAAGAATTTTGTTCTTTTCCGAACTGGAACCCACCACCATGAAATTTTCTTTTCTTCTTGAAACCCCCAGGTTTACTAGTTTCTGTCATATACACTTCAGTATTTGACTTAGCAGCCGCAAGGTGGTCGCTTTCTAATTCAAGGTGACGTTTAGCATCATCAAAGGTTTTGATGCTCTCATTGTGGGTCAAATGCATCTTCATATGCTCCCAGCTATTTGGAAGAGAACGAATGACCGCTTGGACTTTCTGTTCATCTGTAAGAACATGTCCAGCATCTGTCAGTTCAGTAATCATGTTTGACATTTGCCTCAAGTGTTTTGACATAGTGAACTCAGGATGTTTCTTGTATGTGTCAAACTTGATTGTCAGTGACCTGAGTTTGGTTATTGAGGTACTACCAAACTTTTCAGCTAGTGTGGACCACATGTCCTTAGCCATGTCATATTTCCTGAACTATTTCATTAGGTTATTATCCATACTGCTCAACAACGTAATGCGGGCAATGTAATTCTTTTTCTTCCAGGCCTCATAAGCCTCTCGATCTCGCCTATGTTGGGCCGTAGTGCCCTGTTCAGGTTCATCCATGCTCATTTTCAAAGTTTCAAGAACCTATTGTTCTTCTAGCACATATTGGATTTTCATGCTCCAAATTTCATAATTATCACCATTCAGTTTCTCACCCTTGTTGAGTTCAGCAATAATGTTCTTTGTTGCGGAAGCTATTAAAAAACACAAAGTTTCTATAGACATTCATGCACAAATGTTAATACTTTTGACTTATTTTATCATGAAATAAATTATGTTTAATAAGATTTTTCAATGGGCTTAGAGTCAAAAGGCCACTATGTGTCCAATCATCATCCAATTACCCAATGTAAAAATATTATCAACATAATCAATCATGTAAAATCATTTTCTAAAAATTACATAAATTCTTAGAACATCTTAATCATGCGACTATTGTACATGACAATCATTGATTTAATTACATAAATTAAATTCAACATTAAACATTCATACATATAAATACAATATTTACATGCCGTGAAGTAACAAATAATTACACACATAAACATTAACATAGTTTTATCATAGAAAAAACTAATATCTAACTGTGGACGCTGGATTTCGGCCGAGGTCCTCAATTAGAATTTGTAAGTTGGGGGCACTAGCGATCCTGCAAAACAAAGAAGAATGAATGGGAGTAGACTGCCCACCGGTGTGGTGGGTGCCGGGGACACTCCGACGCCCAAGTCAGTAGTATGAAATGATCAATAAATATGTAAAAAGTGAAGTCGAGGTTTGTTTCTGCCTCAATTTTATTTGGGTGGCCGTGAGGGCGATGACAAGTGCTTTAAAAATGGGAAGAAGAACTAGTATCTGAGTATAAAATGTATCAGACTTGGATGAAAGAAGTGAAGCTCTGCCCTAATTTCTCGAATTTCGTTCCTATTTATAGATGAAAATTATCATCCTTGGCAGCTGGCGTAAGTCCCACCACGTGCCTTATGCATTTGATAGAAAGTCTGAGCAGGTGGGAATAAGTTTTGTGTCGGGCAAAGTATGAGAAGAGTAGTTGATATAATTATGGGGGTTTTGTATTTAAGCTTATGACTTAATTGTAATACAATAATACATAAATCTTTTGGGCCTAGTCTTTACTTTCGGGCTTTGCATACTATTTGGGCTTTAAGGTAAAAGACGGTTTTATCATTGGCCCAATTTTGGTTCGTACAGTTTGTCTCTTACTCTCTAAGTCAAAAAGTTTTGTCTTATAGAGTATATACATTTGTGTCGTATGATACTAATCATAAAAGCATGTGATAAGAATGTATCACCTTCTGTCGAATGGTTTATAAGAGTATGTGCAAAATATGGGTTCTAGAATATATCGCATGCATCATCTGGGCAGAGGAAGTCTTAGTCCTAGACTTTGATTCGACTTGACTCATGGGGAATGTCCCCTGGTCGACTGAACATTATGAAGATTCATGAGTACATATCATACAACATGTGTCAACTGGAAAAGGAAGTCTAGGACTTCATCTTGACTCGACATGAGCCTTATGAGGATTGACTCCTGGTCGTCTGAACATTATGAAGATTCATGAGTACAATTGACTCGACATGAGTAATGGGGAATATCCCCTGGTCGACTGAACTGAATGCATGTTCAGGAGTTGCACTTGACTCGACAAGAGTCATGGGGATGTTCCTTGGTTGACTGAACCGAATGTTGGTTCAGGAGTTCCACTTAACTCCACATGAGTCATGGGGATGTTCCTTGGTCGACTGAACCGAATGTAGGTTCAGGAGTTGCACTTGACTCGACAAGAGTCATGGGGAATTTCCCTTGGTCGACTGAACCGAATGTAGGTTCAGGAGTTTACACTTGACTCGACAAGAGTCATGGGGATGTCCCTTGGTCGACTGAACCGAATGTAGGTTCATGAGTTCCACTTGACTCGACAAGAGTCATGGGGAATGTCCATTGGTCGACTGAACCGAATGTAGGCTCAGGAGTTTACACTTGACTCAACAAGAGTCATGGGGATGTCCCTTGGTCGACTGAACCGAATGAAGGTTCAGGAGTTCCACTTGACTCGACAAGAGTCATGGGGATGTCTCTTGGTCGACTGAACCGAATGTAGGTTCAGGAGTTCCACTTGACTCGATAAGAGTCATGGGGATGTCCCTTGGTCGACTGAACCGAATGTAGGTTCAAGAGTTCCACTTGACTCCACAAGAGTCATGGGGAATGTCTCTTGGTCGACTGAACCGAATGCTGGTTTAGGAGTTCCACTTGACTCGACAAGAGTCATAGGGATGTCCCTTGGTCGACTGAATCGAATGTAGGTTCAGGAGTTCCACTTGACTCGACAAGAGTCATGGGGATGTCCCTTGGTCGACTAAACCGAATGTAGGTTCAGGAGTTCCACTTGACTCGACAAGAGTCATGGGGAATGTCCCTTGGTCGACTGAACTGAATGTAGGTTCATGAGTTCCACTTGACTCCACAAGAGTCATGGGGAATGTCCCTTGGTCGACTGAACCGAATGCTGGTTCAGGAGTTCCACTTGACTCGACAAGAGTCATGGGGATGTTCCTTGGTCGACTGAACTGAACACTGGTTCAGGAGTTCCACTTGACTCGACAAGAGTCATGGGGAATGTCCCTTGGTCGACTGAACCGAATGTAGGTTCAGGAGTTACACTTGACTCGACAAGAGTCATGGGGATGTCCCTTGGTCGACTGAACCGAATGTAGGTTCAGGAGTTACACTTGACTCGACAAGAGTCATGGGGATGTCCCTTGGTCGGATGAACCGAATATAGGTTCAGGAGTTCCACTTGACTCCACAAGAGTCATAGGGAATGTCCCTTGGTCGACTGAACTTAATGCTGGTTCAGGAGTTTCACTTGACTCGACAAGAGTCATGGGGATGTTCCTTGGTCGACTAAACCGAACACTGGTTCATGAGTTCCACTTGACTCGACAAGAGTCATGGGGATGTCCCTTGGTCGACTGAACCGAATGCTGGTTCAGGAGTTCATTCCATGACGAATATTTGTTATTCTTCAAATGTGTCGAATGCATAGTCTATTTAATATATTTGTCATGTGTCGAGTGATTATGAGGCTTGCACCGGGGTTGGCCTAATTTTTTTTCTTGAATGAAAGCAACCTTTATACTTGCCTCTGATGTGATATAGTGTCGAACGACAAAATTATATGTGTTTTTTATATCTAATGATGTCGTGTCAAATGGTGAAGGCGGTTGTGAAGAGAATTTTTTTGATGTTGCTGAGAGCAAGAGATGTCTAGTTATAATAATCCTGAATGTAATTCATCATTCTATTCGACGATATATTTTATATTTCCTAGATCTTCCACGTGTCATTTAATGAAGTAAAACCTAACACGAATAACGAGGAGTCTTTTGGCGGGAAAAGAACCGCCAAAAGTAGTAGTATAAGAGTGGCTTGATGGGTTCATTTGCTTCATTCACAAGATCAACGAGTTGGGAGAGAAGCTTCAAGGTTCCAAGGTACTCTTCATAACTTTCTTCGTGTTCTTCATTTCCTTTGAATGTTCAAAAGTAGCTTCAAACTGTTCTTAGCCAAACTCGGAAGTTTGATCTTCGAAACATATGTTGTTTGATGGAAATTTTGTTTGGTGAATTAGGTAGAATTTTGATCCTTAGAAAATCTAATCCTTAGATATTATTTGTTTGTAAACTTGTCGAGTAAAATATGTCGAGTGGAGAGTCTTTAGAAAGTTTAGGTGAGCAGATAGATAAATTCGTAGAAGTATCGTCGAGTGAATCTACTGAAGAAAAATTATTAAGGGACTGGTCGCGTCAAGAATTTCCCGAGGAGGGACCTGTTACCATTTTGTCGCGTGAAATTCCTGTGCATGCAATTCCTATAAGATCTTTGGCAGCAGTTAGTACAAGTGAGCCAACTAACTTGCTAACCAAGAACCCAGCTAGTCGAATGACGGATGGTATGCTGATGGAAATTAGGAGTAAATACAGATTTCCTAGATCAATGGAGTTGAGAGTACCCATGTCGACTGAAAGAATTGACTACAAAATTCCTGGGTGGATTGGATTTTACGTAGGGCCGTTTGCTAATGGGCTTATATTCCCTATTCCGAGGTTAGCTTGGGAAGTTTTGGATCATTATGGGATCGCTCCTTCACAACTGATGTCGAACGCTTGGAGGATTTTATTGTCGATTGAATGCTTAGCATTTGAACAAGGGGTGTTCTTTGAGGTGAAGGATGTAGTATATTCATACTACCTAAAGGAGCACTTAACTGAAAAAGGGAGGTATACTTTGTATCTTCGTCGTAAGAGAGAACAAATAGTAATGGGGCTTCCAACGAATGATAGGGGTAATTGGCAGTCAGATTATTTCTTTGTGAGGAATGATGGTATTTTTGGGTCGACAGGAATGGGTCGTGTCTCAGAATATTGGAGTGTATTTAATGAGTATCAGTTCTTTCTATTATTGATAACTTATCAATGTGGTTGTCGTTTGAGGCTAATGTGTGGATTGTTTGTTTTGCAGGTCCATTTCGAAACAGATTATTCGACAAAACTCCTCAAATTTTATCCAATACTAAAGCTCTTCTTGCCCTTCCCGTCGAACAAAGAGATTGGAGAATAGTCTTGGTAGAGAAGATATTAAGGGCAACATTAGTGTGGAAAGAAATCTTCGAATCAGAAGGTACATCTACCCCTTTGGCACTTTGTAAACACGTATTGGAAGTCATCTACTGTACTTGGTCGATTCAAGCTTTGTACGGAAATGTGTTGTTTATAAAGACTTTAACTCCAAAAGAAATTTTATGCGCATAGGACATGATGTCGAGACCAATAAAGGTAGCATCAATTGATGAATTAAAAAGCCGAAAGAAGGCTAGGAAGCTTAAGATAAAGGAGCCAGAGGTGGAGGTTCCTGAATTACAACAGGTTGTGTCGACTGGAACTCCCAAGGCTAAAGGACAGTCGACTGAAATCATTGTCAAATGGGGAAAAAGGAAAGGGGTTGAAATTGAGGACATTGACAATATAATTGTCAAGATTCCATCAGGGTCGACTGCAATTTCTGACCCATCAAGCCTTGAACTTTTTATCAAAAAGCTTCTGCTGGAAGAGGATGAACAAAGACTATCCAAAATTGGCCCCGTCGAGACAATGAAGAAAGCTGCGGCTCTAAATTACCAAGTAAGAAAATAAATAAAATTTTTTTATTATAATTGTAGAATAGATTCTAATCGAATGCTCTTTTCAGGCAATGGAGTGTAACTTATTCATGCAACGGTATGTCGAATCAAATCTTAGGAAGCAAAGAGAAATGGAAAAATCATTTGCAGCAATGAAAAAGGAGATGGTCCAAATGAAGTCGTTTGAAAAAAAGAATGAAGAATTGGAAAATGAGTTGAAGGAGGTGAAGGCTACTCTTAAGATGGAGAGGGAAACTTCAGAGGTTACATTTGGAAGTTATAATGATGCATTTGAAAATGTGACGAAGGAGAATGGTGAGTTAATTGAGCAACTTGAAGGGATTGCTCTCGAATCTATGATGAAAGAACAAAGTAATCTGATGAAGGATTTCCTTGAAGGGAATACCGTCGCTTGGGAACCAGAGAAATGGATTCAAGAGTATGATCGATTATTGGCATGAATTTCTTCTTCCAACGAGGGTGATGAGGAAGAGAAAGGTGAAGAAGTCGACTCTAAAGTGGCTGAGAAAGAAATAACTGACGGTAAGGAAGTGGCTGGAGTTCAAGAGATGGACAAGAAGAATGAAGAGCTTAGTCGAATGGAGGTTGAGCAGGCTGGACAAGTTCAAGAAATTCATGCGTCTGAAGTTGCTTCTGAGTGTATTCCGGAAGGAGCTGCTCCGGAAATTTGAACTACTTGTAATTTTAACTTTTTGTTATCGCCTTTTGTTGAACAATTTAATGGCTTAATGATATCTTTGGATGTATTTCAAACGAGTTTTGTTATTATGTCGAATCGCAATACACAAAGTAGTAATCTATTGGGGTTGGTGTTCAGAGCGCCAATTCCCGGTTGTATTTCTTCTGAATACTTCTGTAAAACATTATTATTATGAATAATATATGCAGTTTCTATAATATAATCTATCTTTCTATATGGTAAAGACGTAATGACCGTAGAATGATTAGTCATGATACAGTTGCAAAAGCGTCGCAACGGACATTGAGAAGTATCATGACGTTGTCATTCTCAGACAGTTCCTGGTCAAGGTTTACACTACTTGGTCAGTATAGTAAACCCGTTGAGACCGGTACATGTCGTATACTGGAATATATGATTCCAATGGTTTCTCAATGAAACATAAGTCTTGGAGACTAGTATAGACGTGTAGGTGTTTATAGCGGATAAACACTGAACGACTCACTGAAGATTCTTAATGGATGGTACACCAGCGTCAATAAGAATCTTCTTGGGTTGAGTAGCACTTGTGATTCTTAGACTTGATATGCCATTTTGGGCACATGAGACATCTTCTACACTTAGACGGCAGTCACGTCACCGATCTATTTAGATCAGACCTCCGCATGTTCGTTGGGTGTAGATAGATCCTCAGGGTGTCCTATGTGTATCAAGATAGGATCCGTCAGTTCTGTGTACCAGAGCATAGGTAGTCCATATGATTAGCAATCAGATAAAACCATGGGCCCGTGGTAAAGTTTAGAAGCTAGTTCTAAACATTCTTTTTGAGATTTCTAATAGAATAGTCGACTGGATAATCCCGATAGAGATTTGACGTTTACATCTATATCTCTGGGATTTATCCGGATACCCGTGACGGAGGAATTATACATTTTCCATGACCTCGACCTGTATGGTTCAGCGAGATTATCCGTGATCGTCATAATCTACGAGTGGATAGATTATGGACACGAAATTTGATTTCGTGACGGATATACCTGAATCTAGAAAGTCTCAATAATGAAACATACTCGTAGAGCACTAGAGCAACATTAATAAATAATATTGATTATTTATAAAGTCGTTTAAAGGTTAAACGCAAGATACGTGCTAAAGGGACTAGATAGTCATTTGCCTAATTATTGTGTATTTACATTTAATACTTGATTAATTTAAATACACATTAATTAATAGTCAAAATGAGTTATTTGACTTATATCCTAAATGAATATATATTTTTAATATTTAATGTAAATATTATACATATATTTAATATATTTGTATTTGATTAATTAATTAATTATTTAATTATTAAATGATTAAATTAATTAAAATATAAATATCTTACATTAGGATATATTAAGTAAATGATGTTAGTTGCCTTTTTTGACTTAAATAAATATCTAATAAAGTTGTATTAAGATATTTATGCAAGTTGATAACATGTTTTTTTGAAATGAAATTGAAATGAAAATAATTTGGTAAATGCTTGTGATTTTCGGCCAAGGGCAAATTATTACAAGTATATATTGTTTTCATTTCATCTTCATTTGTTAACCTAATACACTTTACTAAAAGAAACTCCATTGAAGAAACTTAAAGAAAGCTTGAGAAAGAAAGAAAGATTAAAGAAAGCTTGGAATTTTAGTAAGTTTTTCAAACTTGCTATTAGAGAGGAAATTTTTCCTTAGGTTCTAGGCTTCAACATGTGATGTTCTTAGATTATTTCTTTCTTTATTTCTTTGTGTTTTTGTTGATGGAAGTTTGATTGAAGTGTTGAGCATGTATGGTGAAGGAAGGTTGTGACTATTGTAGTTGTAAACTTTCTTTTAAGGTTTTTGAAACCATGTTACTAATCTAGAGTTATTGAACCACTCTTAAATGACCTAGATTTGATCTTGAGTTGTTTCATTGTGTTGAGACTTGGATTGGATGGAAGAATGATGATTGAAGTAATTGATTTAATGTATTTGGTCTAATTTGTCCAATTTGTGGAAATTATAAAATTAGGGTTCATGACCAATTCCAAATTTGGGGCTTTTCATATATTTTGTGTATTTGTGTGTGTATATGATGCATATAAAGTTTCATGTTCATTGGATTACATCTTGATGTGTTTTGATGCATGAAATGACAAAATGCACAACCCCCCCCCCCCTTGATGGTGCTCTCGGCTTTGGTGAAGAAAAATGGGGATTTTGGTTGTTTTGGTATTTTGATGTTTTGAACATGCTAAGTTCATCTTAGAAATGATTTAGAATCATTCAAAATTGATTTGATCAATTTCGGATTAAAATGGACAAAAATACCAAGTAAGGGTAATTTGGTAAATTCACTTAAATATGATTTATTGAATTTTATTTCATAATTTGATTATTGGAATATTAAATAAATATGTTTATTTAATTAATCCGAGAAAAATTTTTGAAATCTGAAAATCGAATTTTCACCGCTTCCGCTGCGTTACCGGATTCACCCCCTAAAACCCCTACAAAATGGTATCAGAGCAAGTCTGATTCTAAGCCACCTAAAATGATTAGCCTTCATTGAATCAATGTTTAATCATGTTTTCTTTACTTTATGCATGCTTATTAGGATCTAAATTGGTTAGATTTAGGGTGTATGACACTTAGCGGAAAATCCCTAATTAATAAGGTTTGAATGTAATTATGTATTTGATGCATGTTATATGGTCCGTCTTGTCAATACGGTTTATGAATACTTCTTTGTGACTACATCCGAGACCGTGCCTCTGCTGTGAGGATGTAGCCGATAAAGATTTATTTATACTGGATGTATATCAGATACTAGGTAAATTCAAGTAAAAGCGGAATTCTGAATGTGCCCTAGCTGTCAGGATTACGTAAGTAACTTGATTTTATCATTGACGAGTTTAACCTTGGTACGTCTCCTTGTGGGCCTGCCTTCGCAGTGACAACGAGAAACGGGCAGGATCGGATACTTAGGAGTCATTAGTGAATGATTAACAAATGAGTTGTCTACCTGATGAATATACGTAGGCGAGACCGTGCCTCTGCTGTGAGCCGAAATATATTCACGGGATCCACTTTTCACTATTAGTATTTAATTTAATTATTAAATATTTGTATTTTGTTTTGGGATTACAGTATTGCATGATTTAGTGGGAGGGGCATATTAGATTAAAAATCCATGATCTAGTTTATGCTTTTGATATTATATGAAACTGCTTTATTTCTGCTAACAATTTTTCGTGATCTATATGATAGATTGGCGATGGCGGCACAATCCACAAATCAGTTTGCGCGTATGCTTGATGCGAACAAACTGAAAGGCGCTGAGAACTTTGCAGACTGGGAATTGGATTTGAGGATTGTCCTCGATTCCGAAAAGCTGGGTTATGTTCTTGAGGGTCCGTTGCCCCTTGCAGTGGGTGCGGATGCTTCGGAGGAGGAACGCCAAGTTTTTGAAACTTGGAAGGATGATGATTTAAGGGTTAAATCATACATCCTTAGTTCACTGTCTCCGAAACTCAAGCAACAGTACTATGGTATGCTAGATTCCTATAGTATGATGACGCGATTGAGATAATCGTTTGAGAACCAAGAACAAGTGATTGTTCACAAAGTCGCCATGGAACTGTTCCATGCGCGTCTGGATGAGGGGCAAAGTGTTAGCCCACATGTTCTTCAGATGATCGATTTGATCGATCAATTGAGGCAATAATCTCATCTTGAATGACATTCTCGGTAAGAGTGTCATTCTTGGTTCACTACCAGCTTCATTTCGCCAGTTCGTGATGTACTTCAACATGCACGGGACTGTCTGTACCTACCAGGAGCTACATAGGATGTTGGTCACGGCAGAAAAGGACCTTAAGAAGGGAGTACCAACTCGCCCTCCTAGAACTACTTCTCTTTCGGCTTCTTCCCAAGGATGGTCCAAGGGAAAGAACAAGAAAGGCAAGAAGAAGAAGAAGGCTTTTGGTCCTCAACAACAGGCGAAGATTGCAAAGCCCAAAAGGGCTTCTGAAGACAAATGCCACCACTGCGGCAAAGTCGGGCACTGGAAGAGGAACTGTCCTGATTACATTGCCCAGCTGAGGAGAGACAGAGCTTCTACATCAGGTACTTTTATTTTTCCAGTTATTGATTTATCTTTGGCTTGTGAAGCCGTTACATCCAGCTGGATTTTAGATTCTGCTTGTCCCATTCACATTTGCAATTCGTTGCAGGTGCTGAAGGAAAGTAGGAAACTGAAGCCTAGAGAGATGCAGTTGCGATTCGGGAGTGGAGACTCTTTGGATGCAGTTGCAGTGGGAGTATGCGAGATCTCATTGCCGAATGGGACACTTTTGTTATATGACTGTCATTTTGTACCGGGATGTGTCGCAAATATTATATCACTTTTTGTATTGGATACAGAAGGCTTTTGTATTAATATTAAGAATAGTTCTTTGTATTTATATGATAAAAATAATATTCAGATCCTTTGTTGTCCAAACCAGCATGGTCATTATACATTGCAAACTTCAAAAGATATATTAAATACTGGAGTTAATAAACGTAGTTTACCTGTAATTAATAATACTGAACTTTGGCATATGAGACTTGGTCACATTGGCGTTAAACTCCTTACCCAATTGGTTAGGAATGGTTTGGTATCAGATCTTACCATTGAACCATATCCAACTTGTGAATCCTGTATTCAGGGTAAGATGACCAAAGCCCCATTTTCTGGTGTTGGACGCCGCGCCACTAACTTACTGGAACTCGTACATTCTGATGTATGTGGTCCACTAAGTCAAACTACTCACAGTGGTTATTCATACTTCGTTACCTTTACCGATGATTTGTCACGGTACGGTTATGTGTATTTGATGCGACATAAATCGGAAACCTTTGAAAAGTTCAAAGAGTTCCGAAATGAAGTAGAAAAACAAACTGGTAAATATATTAAATGCCTTCGATCAGATCGAGGCGGTGAATATATGAGTGGTGAGTTCATGGATTATATGAAGGAGAATGGGATTCTCGCTCAATATACTCCTCCAGGTACACCACAGCACAATGGTGTATCTGAAAAGAGAAATCAGACTTTATTGGATATGGTCCGATCGATGTTGAGTTTCACAGATTTGCCCTATTACTTATGGGGCTACTCTCTCTTAACAGCCGTACATCTTTTGAATAAGATTCCTTCAAAATCTGTTCCTACGACTCCGTATCAGATATGGTTCGGTATGAGACCAAATCTTAATTATATTAAGGTTTGGGGTTGTCCTGCCTATGTCAGGGTGACTCAGCAAGATAAGCTTTCGCCTCGAGGGAAAAATTTTAGGTTTGTTGGATATCCTTCGAATACGAGGGGATATCTGTTCTATGATACCGAGCATCAAAATGTGTTCGTGGCTCGCTTCGCAAAATTTCTAGAAGTGGAATTTTTGTCAGAAGGTGGTAATCATAGACAGGTTGAGCTTGATGAAGTCCAACCTGAAAACAACGAACCAACGGAGGAACCTGGAGTTCAAGTAGATGAAGGACCTTCAACACACACACTCCGTAGGCCGGAAAGGGTATCTAGACCTCTTGAACGCTTGTATTTGATACAAGAAAAGAGTCTGGATGTTCTCTTAGTTGAAGAGACAGATCCTTTCACCTATAGAGAATCGATGTTGGACATCGACTCCGTGAAATGGCAAAGTGCCATGAAATCCGAGATAGACTCAATGCATGAAAATCAAGTTTGTGACTTGATTCCGCTTCCCGAAGGAATTGTTCCTATCGGTTGTAAATGGGTTTACAAGAGGAAGCGCGGGCCTGATGGTAAGGTTGAAACTTACAAGGCCCGACTGGTAGCAAAAGGTTACACGCAGCGACCTGGCGTCGACTACGATGAAACTTTTTCACCAGTAGCAATGCTTAAGTCTATTCGGATTTTGCTTTCTATAGCTGCGTATCATGACTACGAGATTTGGCAAATGGATGTCAAAACGGCTTTTCTAAATGGATTTCTTGATGAAGAAATCTATATGGAACAGCCGGAAGGTTTCGCGTCTAGCCTAACCTCGGGTATGGTATGTAAGCTTAAGAAGTCCATTTATGGACTTAAACAAGCTTCACGAAGTTGGAATCTTCGATTCGATGAGATTATTAGATCGTCTGGTTTTCTCAAGAATTCGGAAGAACCTGTGTGTATCAGAAGGCCAGTGGGAGCATGGTCGTATTTTTAGTCCTATATGTTGATGACATCCTAATCATTGGGAATGATTTAGATATGTTACAAAAAGCGTCAAAGCGTACCTCTGTAAGAATTTCTCCATGAAGGACCTGAGAGAAGCTTCATATGTTTTAAGGATAAAACTCTATAGAGATAGACAAAGGAGGCTGATTGGGTTATCCCAATCAACGTACATAGATAAGATCTTGGAACGGTATAGTTTTGGTAACTGTAAGACAACAAACATACCGTTCAGACATGGGATACATCTTCTAAGAAGATGTGTCCACAAACAGAAGATGAGAAGGTTAGAATGTCTAACCAACCTTATGCTTCGTGTTTGGGTAGCATAATGTATGCCATGTTATGTACGAGGCCTGATATCAGTTTCGCTGTTAGCGTAACTAGCAGATATCAGTCCAATCCAGGTAATGACCATTGGATGGCCATTAAACATATCCTAAAGTATCTTAAAGGTACTAAGGATAAGTTGATTATATATGGAGGAAACGAACTGCAGGTTAATGGGTATACAGACTCCGATTTCCAATCGGATCCCGATGATAGAAAGTCTACATCTGGATTTGTCTTTACCCTTAACGGAGGTGCAGTTTGTTGGAAGAGTTCCAAACAGGGATCGACAGCTGATTCCACCACTGAGGCGGAATATATTTCAGCTTCTGAAGCTGCAAAAGAGGCTATGTGGATAAAAAACTTTATCACATAATTGGGAGTTGTCCCAAGTATCGAGAATGCGATTCCGTTATACTGTGATAATACTGGAGCCATTGCGCAAGCAAAGGAACCGATGGCGCATTAGAAGTCGAAGCATGTGGAACACAAGTACCACATCATTCGAGAGATCAAGTCGCGAGGGGATATTGTCGTGTGCAAGGTACCGAGTGAAGATAATGTAGCAGACCCGCTGACGAAGGCCATACCTCCGAAGTTGTTTGATAAACACGTGGAGTCGATGGGTATTAGATACAATCGATATTGGCACTAGAGCAAGTGGGAGATTTTGTTGGGGTTGGTGTTCAGAGCGCCAATTCCCGGTTGTATTTCTTTTGAATACTTCTGTAAAACATTATTATTATGAATAATATATGCAGTTTCTATAATATAATCTATCTTTCTATATGGTAAAGACGTAATGACCTAGAATGATTAGTCATGATACAGTTGCAAAAGCGTCGCAACGGACATTGAGAAGTATCATGACGTTGTCATTCTCAGACAGTTCCTGGTCAAGGTTTACACTACTTGGTCAGTATAGTAAACCCGTTGAGACCGGTACATGTCGTATACTGGAATATATGATTCCAATGGTTTCTCAATGAACCATAAGTCTTGGAGACTAGTATAGACGTGTAGGTGTTTATAGCGGATAAACACTGAACGACTCACCGAAGATTATTAATGGATGGTACACCAGCGTCAATAAGAATCTTCTTGGGTTGAGTAGCACTTGTGATTCTTAGACTTGAGATGCCATTGTGGGCACATGAGACATCTTCTACACTTAGACGGCAGTCACGTCACCGATCTATTTAGATCAGACCTCCGCATGTTCGTTGGGTGTAGATAGATCCTCAGGGTGTCCTATGTGTATCAAGATAGGATCCGTCAGTTCTGTGTACCAGAGATATGATTAGCAATCAGATAAAACCATGGGCCCGTGGTAAAGTTTAGAAGCTAGTTCTAAACATTCTTTTTGAGATTGCTAATAGAATAGTCGACTGGATAATCCCGATAGAGATTTGACGTTTACATCTATATCTCTGGGATTTATCCGGATACCTGTGACGGAGGAATTATACATTTGCCATGACCTCGACATGTATGGTTCAGCGAGATTATCTGTGATCGTCATAATCTACGGATGGATAGATTATGGACACGAAATTTAATTTCGTGACGGATATACCTGAATCTAGAAAGTCTCAATAATGAAACATACTCGTAGAGCACTAGAGCAACATTAATAAATAATATTAATTATTTATAAAGTCGTTTAAAAGTTAAACGCAAGATACGTGCTAAAGGGACTAGATAGTCATTTGCCTAATTATTGTGTATTTACATTTAATACTTGATTAATTTAAATACACATTAATTAATAGTCAAAATGAGTTATTTGACTTATATCCTAAATGAATATATTTTTAATATTTAATGTAAATATTATACATATATTTAATATATTTGTATTTGATTAATTAATTAATTATTTAATTATTAAATGATTAAATTAATTAAAATATAAATATCTTACATTAGGATATATTAAGTAAATGATGTTAGTTTCCTTTGTTGACTGAAATAAATATCCAATAAAGTTGTATTAAGATATTTATGCAAGTTGATAACATGTTTTTTTGAAATGAAATTGAAATGAAAATAATTTGGTAAATGCTTGTGATTTTCGGCCAAGGGCAAATTATTACAAGTATATATTGTTTTCATTTCATCTTCATTTGTTAACCTAATACACTTTACTAAAAGAAACTCCATTGAAGAAACTTAAAGAAAGCTTGAGAAAGAAAGAAAGATTAAAGAAAGCTTGGAATTTTAGTAAGTTTTTCAAACTTGCTATTAGAGAGGAAATTGTTCCTTAGGTTCTAGGCTTCAACATGTGATGTTCTTAGATTATTTATTTCTTTATTTCTTTGTGTTTTTGTTGATGGAAGTTTGATTGAAGTGTTGAGCATGTATGGTGAAGGAAGGTTGTGACTATTGTAGTTGTAAACTTTCTTTTAAGGTTTTTGAAACCATGTTGCTAATCTAGAGTTATTGACCCACTCTTAAATGACCTAGATTTGATCTTGAGTTGTTTCATTGTGTTGAGACTTGGATTGGATGGAAGAATGATGATTGAAGTAATTGATTTAATGTATTTGGTCTAATTTGTCCAATTTGTGGAAATTGTAAAATTAGGGTTCATGACCAATTCCAAATTTGGGGCTTTTCATATATGTTGTGTATTTGTGTGTGTATATGATGCATATAAAGTTTCATGTTCATTGGATTACATCTTGATGTGTTTTGATGCATGAAATGACAAAATGCACAAACCCCCCCCCCCCCCCTTGATGGTGCTCTCGGCTTTGGTGAAGAAAAATGGGGATTTTGGTTGTTTTGGTATTTTGATGTTTTGAACATGCTAAGTTCATCTTAGAAATGATTTAGAATCATTCAAAATTGATTTGATCAATTTCGGATTAAAATGGACAAAAATACCAAGTAAGGGTAATTTGGTAAATTCACTTAAATATGATTTATTGAATTTATTTCATAATTTGATTATTGGAATATTAAATAAATATGTTTATTTAATTAATCCGAGAAAAAGTTTTGAAATCTGAAAATCGGATTTTCACCGTTTCCGCTGCGTTACCAGATTCACCCCCTAAAACCCCTACATAATCTACTTTAATCCTTCAAATTTAAATAAAAGCACGCATATATTACCGGTAAAATCGTTTAAGGTGAATCGCATTCCAACTGTTGTGAATTTGTCTCCCCTCTGTCGTTTGTAATCTGTAGGCTCCATGTCCAACAACTCTTATGATAATGTATGGCCCTTCCCAATTTGGCCCCAACTTATCATCTCCAATTTCTTTTGTATTTTGAAAAACTCTTCGTAGTACCCAATCCCCTTCCTTGAATGTTCTGCTTCTGACATTTTTGTTGAAGTATCTGGTCATTCTTTGTCGATGTGACGCATATATTACCGGTAAAATCGCTTAAGGTGAATCGCATTCCAACTGTTGTGAATTTGTCTCCCCTCTGTCGTTTGTAATCTGTAGGCTCCATGTCCAACAACTCTTATGATAATGTATGGCCCTTCCCAATTTGGCCCCAACTTATCATCTCCAATTTCTTTTGTATTTTGAAAAACTCTTCGTAGTACCCAATCCCCTTCCTTGAATATTCTGCTTCTGACATTTTTGTTGAAGTATCTGGTCATTCTTTGTCGATGTGCTGCTAGTCGAACGGATGCATGATCTCTCAATTCATCAATTGTCTCCAGGTTCAAATACATAAGTTGTTCATTCACATCATCACTGAGCCATTGGTAGCGGGGAGATGGTATGCTTTCTTCAGTTGGTATCACCGCTTCCGTTCCAAAAGCCAGAGAGAAAGAAGTTTCTCCTGTGGAGGAACGGACAGTCGTCCTATAGGACCACAAGACTCCAGGTAGTTCATCCGCCCAGGCTCCTTTTGCTCTTTCTAATCTTTTCTTTAAAGTGTTTAAAATTGTCTTGTTGGAATATTCGGCTTGACCATTAGCTTGTGGGAAGTGAGGGGTTGAAAAACTTAATTTGATCCCCCAATTCTTGCAGAAGTCTTGGAAATGATTGCTGATAAATTGTGAACCATTATCGGTTACGATCTCATTGGGAATGCTGAACCGACAGATGATGTTTTTCCAGACGAATGATTGGACTTCTTTATCTCGTATCTTGGCAAAGGAATCTGCTTCAATCCACTTTGAAAAGTAATCCGTTAAAGCCAGCATGTAGACTCGTTGTCCAGGGACGATTGGTAGCTTCCCCACAATATCCATTCCTCATTTCATGAATGGCTATGGGGAGAGAGTGGGATTTAATTTTTCAGGAGGGAGATGTGAAATCGGGGCGAATCTTTGACACTTCTCACATTTCTTCGTATAATTAGTTGAATCAATTCTCATAGTTGGCCAATAATACCCAGTCGAATGGGCGCGTAAAGCGAGGCTACGTCCTCCAGAATGATTTCCACATTCTCCTTCATGTAATTCTGACAATACATGCTGTGCTTGATCATGAGTAAGACATTTTAAGTAGGGTCCAGAGAATGACCTTTTCAACAACTGTCCGTTGAATATGGTGAATCTTGCCGCCTGTCTCTGAATCCTTCTTGCTTCAGTTTTGTCTTCTGGAAGTAGTCCATCTTGCAGATATTTCATGAGTGGCGTCATCCATGAGTCGTCCGAAGTGATGGTGGTGATCTCCTTGCTCTCTTTCCAAATTGCTGGCCAATTCAAATACACTACCGGAATGGATTGTGGTTTGTCCCCATGCATTGTCGATCCAAGGGTAGCCAATGCGTCTGCTTGAGTATTCTCGCTTCTCGGAACCTGGGTTATAGTAAATTCTTGAAATGTCGACTGGATTTCTTTCACTTTCAGTAAGTAGGATGACATTTGAGGGTCTCGCGCTTGATATGAGCCTTGGAGTTGGTTGACTATCAATTGAGAGTCTGATTTCACTTCTATTCTCCTTGCTCCAAGCTCTTTAGCCAAACTGATTCCTGCTATCAATGCCTCATACTCTGCCTCATTGTTTGTAACCCTGAAGCCACATTTGATTTCTTGTCGTAGTATATCACCATCTGGAGTAGTGATCACCACTCCAAGACCGCATCCTTTCTTATTGCTGGAACCGTCGACTGTAAGCTTCCAAAACGATGTTGTCTGGATTGAATTGACCTCTTTATCTTTCGAAACGCTCTGATTGGGACTGAAGTCAGCTACAAAGTCCGCCAAGGCTTGAGATTTGATTGCTGTTCTGGGCTGGTAAGTGATTTCGTGTTCTCCCAACTCGACCGCCCATTTTTTTGATCTTCCAGACAACTCCGGCTTATGAAGAATGCTCCTTAGGGGGTACTCCGAATAAACTGTGATTGGGTGCCCTTGAAAGTAGGGTCGTAGCTTCCTTACTGACATTACCAAAGCCAATACTAGTTTTTCCAAATGTGAGTAACGTGATTCCGCATTGAGCAATGCCTTGCTTACGTAGTAGACTAGAAGTTGGGTGTTGTTTTCTTCTCTGATCAAGACAGTGCTCACAGCTTGATCTGAGACTCCTAAGAGAAAAGCCTTTCGTTGTCGAGTGGTTTTGACAACAAAGGTGGTGACGTTAAGTACCGCTTAAGTTCTTTAAGAGCTTCTTCACAGGCTGGAGTCCATTCAAAGTTTTTTGCTTTTTTAATGGCTGAGAAGAACATAAAACTCTTGTCTGTCGACTTGGAGATGAATCTATTTAAAGCTGCAATTCTTCCTGCTAGTCGCATGACATCTTTTGGGCAGGTAGGGGATTGAATTTCGAGTATGGATTTGATTTGATCTGGATTTGCTTCAATGCCTCGTCGCGTGACAACATATCCCAAGAACTTCCCAGAGGCTACTCCAAATGCACATTTTGTTGGGTTCAACTTCATCCCATACTTATTCATTATGTTGAATGCTTCTTCCAAGTGCTGCAGATGCTGATCAGATTTTGAAGATTTCACCAGCATGTCGTCTACATAAACTTCCATTGTTTTCCCAATCTGTTGAGAGAACATCTTGTTGACCATTCTTTGGTACGTGGCTCCCGCATTTTTGAGGCCGAAGGGCATTACTTTGTAACAAAAAATGCCTTTATTGGTCACAAAGGCTGTCTTCTCTTGGTCGTCTGAATGCATAAGGATTTGGTTGTACCCAGAATATGCATCCATGAAACTTAACAATTCATGTCCGGCTGTAGCATCAACCATTTGATCGATATGTGGCAATGGGAATGAATCCTTCGGGCATACTTTGTTTAGGTCTGTGAAGTCAATACAAACTCTCCATTTTCCATTTTTCTTTCGTACTACCACCACATTAGCTAACCAGTCTGGGAACTGCACTTCCTTAATGGCACCTTTGTAACAATTTTTAGACTTCTTCATCAATGATCTGATTCATCTTCGGGGCGAACTTCCTTCTTTTTTGCCGGACATGAGGGTAGTCTGGATCTACATGGAGTTGATGGGTGATCAACCCATGGTCAATCCCTGTCATGTCTTCATGCGACCATGCGATCACAACCCTAGATAATGTATTTAGTGACAACACATAACTAATATTTCTAAATAAATAAACAATATTAAACAAAACATCATAAAAGAGAAGAAAAGAATAAACTCTTATCGAAGATCAAGCCTTCCTCTTCTTTGATGTTGAAACCAATTGTTATATGATGCTTGTTGTTCTTTGCCTTCACTCAAAGATCACCTTGGAGGCTCTAAAAGTAGGGTTTAAACTCTCTCCAAACTTGTCTTTAGGGCTTAGAACGAGCTCTCTTATATGGGTGTTTTAATTCATTCTTCAGCAAGTTTATAAAACAACCTGGAACACGTGGGCGCATCAAGACGCGCAAGCTCCAGTGTCGCGATGCGCCAATGCATACTGTTGAGCGTTGCGACACTCTGAGTTTCACGTCGTGACATGATAGGTTTAGTGTCGCGATGCTCTGAGTCCAGAGTCACGACACACATACGATACAAGTTGGCATCTCTCCGGATGGTTCGCGTCGCGACGTACTGAGTTCAGTGTCACGACGCGCAAGTATTCTGCTTCAGTTGCATCGAGATGCTCAGATTTAATGTTGTGATGCGCGCTGTGTTTCTAATTTTACCCTCATTTGTTCCACAGTTCATCCGTTTCATCCTAATTTGATGTCATTGAGTCCCGATGTTATTTATATCTGTAAAACGAACCTAAAACACATCAAAACACTCACAAGACTTGAGATACTTACAAATTATTAATTAAGTAAGCTAATAAATACTAACATATTCACGGCTTATCACACTCCGAGCACCAATCTTAACAATTCTCTCACTTTCTTTATTCCCAATCCACAGTATCATATATACATCTCAATGTGTATCGTATACACATGACCCTCAAGAGCTCACCTAGTACTCAAAAGGTAGGCACCTTACAGTGGGTCTGCTATTACATTTTGAATTTGTCCAATAAACCCAATTATCTCGCTTGCCTAACATCATTCATATTATGTAGAACATAGGCTCTACATCAATAATCCTCAGATGCTATTATAATACATTTACTGAGTTGTCTAAGTATTTAAAGATCAAATTCAACACTACTATATATACAACCACAAGCACAATATTAATATCAAAACTTCTAATGCATGATTAATGAGAGTATCTCATAAGTCTCTTTTTTTTTATATCAAATATAAAACTTTATATCAAATATAACAGAGACTACTCCAACTACATTCATATTACATTTACTGAGTTGTCTAAGTATTTAAAGATCAAATTCACAATACTATATATACAACCACAAGCACAATATTAATATCAAAACTTCTAATGCATGATTAATGAGAGTATCTCATAAGTCTCTTAGTTTTATATCAAATATAACAGAGACTACTTCAACTACATTCACGGAGATAGAAAGGCTTGTATAAATCTTTTACGTAACAAACATATCATTATTACCTTAATAATGAAAATTTTCAAGATATAAAAGTAGAAAGAATTTCGAATCTGTATTTTGATAAAATCAGACGATCTAATTTTTATCAAAATCAGAGAGTACATAATTTCGGAAAGCTCCTTTGAGTCTACAATAAGCTCTATAAGCTTAAAAACCAAATTGCGGTATTAGTATAATACAAACTCCAAGCCATTCCATAACGGAACTCTTCAAACAAACAAAACCCAATGGATCTCAAAGAGACAATTTGAAAACGTCATTTTGTATTCATAGCCAAAATGCAAAATCGGTCGTGTTGTTTTCGCAAAAATTCAATCAAGTATGCTCGTAGCTTGGGATCCGGATTTGCTCCTATTTGAGTTTTGTGATTTGTATGTTCGGAATGAATTTGGACCTCATCCAGTTCTTCAATACTTGGAAGTGTAGGCTCCAAAAAATGAGGTCCGCTCTGTAATTGCTATACTGAGTGGATCTTGGCTTTCATTGTCGTCTGGTAGCATCCTCTCGAAGCAGTCCTGTCACCCCTTATTTCCCGAATCCCCCACTTCGTAGGAAACTTTAGAATTTGATGATAAGTGGATGATACAGCCCTCATTTCATGAATCCATGGCCTACCAATGATAAGATTGTAGGCTGAAGGACAATCCAGGACTAAGAAATCAGTCATTTGGTTGATCCCTCCTGCGTAGACTGGAAGACTTATTTCTCCCAAAGTAAATTTCTGCTCACCACTGAACCCGATTAACACTGTTGTTCGTTTGTTAACTTTCTCCAGTTCAGCTCCCATATCCGCTAAGGCGGTTGCAAAGATGATATTGGCTGAAGATCCTGTATCTACCAGAACCCGCTTGACCATAAAATTCGCCACTTGTAGGGAGATCACTAAAGCGTCACGATGAGGGTTCATGCTACCGGAATTGCTGTCGTCTGGAACTCCATCATCAGGTTTGTAAACTCTTCTCTATAGACATTGTGGAATGATGAATGTTTGACATGATAGCCCTGGCATGTCGTTTGGCCGCTGAATATGAAACTCCACTAATCTTCGATCCTCCTGAAATGAAATTCACTGTGTTGTCGATTGGTGGAGGTGGTATTGGCGCCTCTCCATGTCCATCCCTCTCACTTCTCTGGGCTAAGGTAGATTTCCCTTTCTCTGTAAGTAAATCCCTTAGAAACCCTTTGTTCAGCAGCTCGAGGACTTCCAGTCTCAATGCCACACATTCCGCCGTTGTATGGCCGTAGTCTCGATGAAATTCACACAATTTACTTGTGTCATTCTTTTTGAAGCTTTCTCTGTTTCGTGGAGGCCATCTCACCTCATTTCCCATCTTTTTAAGTACCAAAACTAATTCTCCTGGAGAAATAGAAAAATTGTAATCTGGAAGTCTTGGCTTTTCTACCGGAACTCTTTCCTGGGCTTTGTATGGCAGAGGTCTTCGATCAAAGTCTTTTCGGAGGGGCTGATGTTCTTTCCTTGGGTGATTTCGCTTCTCTGAATGATGCCTAGGTATCATACTTGCAAATTCTTTATGTCGCTTAGAAGTATGGGGCGTTCTTTCATTCTGCATGCTGGAGGAATTATCTTTCCTTTTATTCCTCTTATCTTCTTCCCATCTGATTTCGACTTGAGCTCGTGCCATGGCCTGGTCCATCGTGTAGCATCGAAATTTGGTTAACTTTTTATAGAGTCCACTCTCACAAAGCAACCCGTTTCTGAAAGCTTCCACAGCTGTTGGCTGATGAAGATCTGGAATTATTATCCTCTCCTTGTTGAAGCGGGCCACGTAGCTTCGTAAGGATTCTCCCCTCCGTTGCTGGATGACACTGAGGTCGTCAGTAGTTTTTTCAAGTTTGCAAGAGCTGGCGAAATGCTCCATAAATTTGTCTGCTAACTGTTGATAGGACTTTATGGATCTGTATGGTAGGTTGATGAACCATGTAAGGGCAGGGCCTCCCAAAGTTTCTCCAAATCCTCTGCACATACCTGTTTCCCATTGATGAGGAGCTAAGCCAGTCGACATCATTTTGTATTTGTAATGGATGACATGGTCGTCTGGGTCAGTGGATCAGTCATATAGTTTCATGTCTGGTGGGCTGAACTTCCGTGGTAACTCAACGGATGTGATGGTCTCCGTGAAGGGGGTGTCAGAAATGGTTCCAGCTCTGCTCTTCTTTATTGGTAGTTTCACCCCTGGTAGGCTGGACATAATCGCTTCTTTAAATTCCTTCATTTCCCTTCTCATAGTGATGGCAACTTGTTGAGCTTGGTTGATTGGAGAATTTGGCAGGTTCCTTAGGTCCCCATCATTTGATGGAATGTTATCTGTCGTTTCGTTGAATGCTCCCAAGAGATTAGCTGGAGTGATATGATTGTTGGGCTGATCTGAGGTATCATGATGCCGGGACGGTGATGAAAATAGCTCCAACTGTTTTTGAAGGTTCATGTTGGAATTACGTATGGTTAGATTTTCCTCTTCCAAAGCTTTCAATCTATCCTGCAGCATGGCCAGTTGTGATGCCACTGGATCAGGTGTCTGTTCATTGCTTGAAGCCATGAGTGGCTAAACTGTGAATGTTTGTAGAATACAAGATCTTCGTCTACAAATTATCGCTAGGGCCCCACGGTGGGCGCCAAATTGTGGACGCTGGATTTCGGCCGAGGTCCTCAATTAGAATTTGTAAGTTGGGGGCACTAGTGATCCTGCAAAACAAAGAAGAATGAATGAGAGTAGACTGCCCACCGGTGTGGTGGGTGCCGTGGACACTCCGACGCCCAAGTCAGTAGTATGAAATGATCAGTAAATATGTAAAAAGTGAAGTCGAGGTTTGTTTCTGCCTCAATTTTATTTGGGTGGCCGTGAGGGCGATGACAAGTGCTTTAAAAATGGGAAGAAGAACTAGTATCTGAGTATAAAATGTATCAGACTTGGATGAAAGAAGTGAAGCTATGCCCTTATTTCTCGAATTTCGTTCCTATTTATAGATGAAAATTATCATCTTTGGCAGCTGGCGTAAGTCCCACCACGTGCCTTATGCAATTGATAGAAAGTCTGAGCAAGTGGGAATAAGTTTTGTGTCGGGCAAAGTAGGAGAAGAGTAGTTGTTATAATTATGGGGTTTTGTATTTAAGCTTATGATTAATTGTAATACAATAATACAGAAATCTTTTGGGCCTAGTCTTTACTTTCGGGCTTTGCATACTATTTGGGCTTTAAGGTAAAAGACGGTTTTATCCTTGGCCCAATTTTGGTTCGTACACTAACACTTAAAACTTTTTCGTTTCTAGTGTTCCAATGTATAAATGTCTTATGATAAGAATCCTTAAATTCTTGTGGCAACTCGTAATTGATCTTGGACAACCATGGGAAACCTATAGCAAATTTCAGATCCTTGCAACGTTTCCGGGACATCAAAGGAAAAATAGTATTATTTGCCTTATGTCGGAGATAATCAATTGCTAACCTCTCAATGGCTATGTTATACTGAACACGTAGTTCTTCTGTATGTATGAATTACTAATTTCCAAATATCAGTAAGCCTTTTTTGCCATATTTCCGGGAGAGTATTTCGTAGCAATCTGAGTCTGTTCGGTTGTCCTATCCAATTACCCTCCATATAGATTCTTGTAACATGTTATTAAAGGTGATTATATGCGAAATCATATCATCATCTTCTTTCATCCGATACTTATCCAGATCCAGCAACGTGTCTTTCAATTTTTCACTGTGGGCAGATGTCATAACCCTTTTGCAGTTCTTTGTCTGATCGGCATGATTTTTCTGCAATAAATACAAAGAAAAATCAATATAATGAAACACGAAGTTACATTAACTAAAATAAACATCACAAAGATATTCATTTACATAAACACAAAGTTTATATGATAAAACAAATTTACCATGGCCGATTAATACAATATGCAAAAAGACTAGACATTTAATCATGACGGATCGGAATTACCGAAGCAAAACGATACATACATGACCAACACGGGCCAACGCGGATGTCCACGCGCCATTCACGCGCCACATGAGTGGCTCACGCGCCGGCCACGGGCTCCCACTCGCCCTCACGCACCCTCACGCGCCGGCCAGTCTCGGGTAACTTTCACGCGCGGACGACATGTCATCCGCGAGATCTGTGTAAGTATGACAAGTCGGTTCTATGTTAAAGACGCAGACGACTTGTCGTCTATCTTCTATCCAGATGACATGTCGGTTGAGCCCATTATTCGCGTACGACTTGTCGTACAATATTCGGACGACTTGTCGTCCGTTTTTCTAAAGACCGGATGACATGTAGTACGGCTATTCTGGGAGTGTTTTTCTGGGTAAAAACAGATTCATCTAGCCAACTTCTAGGGTCCATATCTTTCTCAATTTTAATCCAAATTAAGCAAATGATATACTAAATTGAAGATCTCATGATCTAGTTTTCAAAACATATTTGAACATGCGATTATCAATTTTCTACAGAGTTATTACGGCCCAAAGTTGGAAGAAAATCATTTTTGTAAAAACAAAAATCAGAAGCATTTTCAACATTTTTCATGCATGTTCATGCAATTTTTGTGTAATCCAACTAGAATACATGCATTTAAGCTACTGATACCAATGTTAGGAAACATAATCCCTAATATATTTACATGTTTGTCCTTTTAGGATCTAACCATACATGTATTACTAGTCCTAGATTTATTTACATGCTAATTGAAATAAATCTAAGTTAATCACAACACAATTGCATACCTTTCTTCTTGTAGAGACCTCTTAATCAAACTTAATTGATTGCTTAACTCAATAAGCAAATGATCTTATTTATAGGAGGGAAACCAACTCACTATAGCTCATATGCATGGATTACTATTAATCATTGATTACTATTTAATCACATGCATTGATTACTATGTAATCACATGTATTTGGACGCATAATGACTTTCTCTAACCCTTCCAAAAATGTTACCATCATGGGTGTACCATATGTTCCACATTTAACATTTTACTAATTGTTGTCACTTAACAACTCTTGTTGTTACTTAATTATTTGATTAACAACTCTTGTTGTTTACTTAGTAATGAAATCATTACTAATTGGTTATTTAACACCACATAATTAACTTAATAATTTCCAACATAAAATTATTACTAATTGTTGTTATTTAACAACACCAAATAATTAACTTAATAATTCCAACATGAAATTATTACTAATTATTGTTATTTAACAACACCAAATAATTAACAACAATTAATTTGCAACACATCTTCAAGTGTCACTGAACCATCTTCAAGTAATTGTTTACTCCGTAGGTCTTGCAACATCGTACAAATATAAGAAGTGGCAGCTGAATCAATAATATAGGATTTAGAATTTGAAATAACATTTAATTCAGTTTCTATAACATGACTTGAAAACATACTTTCTTTCTTATTCTTTAAAATCTCAAGATAAAGAGGACACTTCCTCCTCCAAAACCTTACACGACATTCATCATTGGTTTGATCCCCGGCACCCAGGTAAACACTTTTATCTTTCCCCTTACCCTTCTTATTCTTTATATTCTTAGAGACACCTCCATTGGGACCATTCCTGGAGGTCTTCTTGCCTTTACCTTTTGAAGTCTTACCAGAAGACGAAGTTGCAAGAACCGTCGCTTTACCTTTACCCATTTGAATTATTTTGTAGAAGGATACAATATCCTTCATCAACTCAGTGAGAGTCCTTTCTGGTTTCGTCAGAGTGAATGTTGTTATGAACAGTTCTTCCTTGAACGAACAATTCTTCCTTCGTTGAGATAGAGTCGACAAACTAAGCTAAGCGTTGGAGTGTGTTAGGAGGAAAACGATAGCCCTCCCTCTAGGAGGAAGCAAGCAACCCAATTCCAATTGCCAAACTTAGTCCGACTATGAGGTGTATTCTGCCTCGTTATTTGAGACTTGGAATCTTCTAAGATATAGGCCGATTCCAGCTCAGTTGCTACTGCTAAGTAATGCACAGACAGCGTGTTAACTAACCCATACATGTTCTCCAAAGATTAATGCACAGACAGTGAAGCCTTCAAGTTATTTGTAGTAGTTTAAAAAGAAACATGAAGCCGCCAAAGCATCCAACCCAAATGAAATTTTGACTTGAAAAGGATGTCTCTCCATAGAATACAGGTATGGCAACTTTGAAGGTTCCGGCATATCTCAGGGCTCAAACACCATGCTCTCTGCTTCCTTTTTCACAGATTCGAACAGAACAGAAGAGAGATAACGCTCTCCAAAGCTAGGGAAGACCACCTGTTAAGGGTTCAATATAGTGAACTTGTTAGTTACTACTTACTAGACCAAATAATTATGCCATAAATTCTACACTTTGATATCCCGATTAATAGCAAATAATCAAAACAGTAAATATACACAAAATTAGTGATAACAAAGTACATTAAAAATTTACCACAATGAGTTTTCCAGCATTTTCAGGTCTCTTTGCTATCTGAATTGCAGCTGCAGCGGCAGCTCCAGATGATATCCCAACCTGCAATACCTTTGCTCAAATTAACACAAAACTCAAAAAAGTCATAAAAGCAAAATGAACGTTTAAGTCACAAACTAAGTAATGCTGTGAGATAAATAAAATCTCAAAGGTTCCCTTTTTGAAACAGATTGGTAAAATCTGATTTACCAGCAATCCTTCTTTAAGTGCAAGAAGCTTCGCTGTTTCAATAGCTTCTTCACTTGATATCTGCAAAGGCATAAAGTGATTGTGGTTCAGTTTTTGTTATCATTTTTAACTTCAGGATAAAAGAAATTGGAATAAATTCATGGAAATAATAAAGAAGAATAATTCATAACTATCAGAACGATAATTCTCACATTCAAGAGGTTATAGGTTTTCAAATTCTCGAATAACTCCCACTGTCTCTAGCTTACTCATGATAGCACCAAGTAAAATTGTGCGTCTACACACCTCCCTCATAGAAAGACTTAAGAGCAACTCTAAAAGACTTGTCTAATTTCACTCTTCAAATACCTATTTGATTATTGAGGAGTGAAAAAAATGAGGTGTTTTCCAAAAGACCCTTCAAAAAAATAATGTTATATTATTTACTCAAATTGAAAGTGTCCACTTTAGTTATATGATTTTCATAGATAGATAATTATAAGTAATGATAATGATGTGATTTAAAAAATTATATAATATTAGTATAAGAGAAATAATATAAATAAATTTATATTATTTTAATTAAATTGAATGAGATCGCTTTAATTATATTATTTTAATATATAAATAGCTATTAGTAACTCAACCTCAAAAATAAGAGTGAAAAACAATTTGATTGAAGGACGAGCAAATCAACATCAAAATTCTAACACACAAAGCACAAGAACTTCAAACAAACACATTAAATCAAAATAAAACAATCCAAACCTGATTTGCGTTCAACAACGGAAAATTAAACAAAATAAAAGTCGTCTATTTTTACTTGTTTATGTTACCTGGATCAGAAAAAAACAAAAACAAAAACAAAAAAAAGAGAGAGAGATTTATAGAGAAAATATTATATAATAATATTTGAAGAGAGATAAGTCACACTTCAATATTAAACAATAAGAAGTAAAATCTAATTTGAAGAATCTCAATTGGTCTCTTCTGAAATTAATTTTGATAATGTGGCTCTTCTATTTAACAACTAAATAACTTTTGAATAGGTCTTTTGGAGTTTCTCTAAAACAATGAACATATATTTCATTAAGGATATCAATTATAGATTTTCCGACACTTCCTATCCAAATTAAGTGAAACACAAAAGGGCAACTTCCCTATCCAATATTATAGGCATCTGACGGCACTTGACAGACTCCCAGAGGGGCAAGAAATGCCACCATGATAATGTTGAGAACAAGATCCATTATGTTATTGTGAGGCATAGATGTTTTACATGCTTTTCTTGTTGTACGGTATTTACCAATGACAACTTCATAAATGTAGAGTAGCACTAGGTATTCAACAGACATGTAACTCCGCGCCTATACAAATCAAGTGAAAAGTTTTGAGGCTTACTTGAACAACTTCATCGAGTAAGTTCACGTCCAAAACTCCAGGGATGAAGCCAGCACCTATTCCTTGGATTTTATGAGGACCTTACAGATTTAAAAGTATGCAGCTCATCACGTTAGCAGAAGAACAAGCAAGGTATGTTCACTTTAGAAAGGCGTAAATACTAGCAACCTTGACAGAAGATCTTAAATATTAGAGGAATGCTAATGGGCAGTCATCGTTGTGCGATGGCACAAAACATGCCACAGTTAATTAACCCTTTTCTTTCTTTTTTTTTTTTTTTTTTTCTTTTTTGTGCCTCATGTAAATGATAATACCTACTGTGGTAGAATATTTATGTAGAATGTGTAATAGAAACTATACGAATATAGCATATGAACAAGAACACTGAATAAAACATGTCAAACATTATGACTAACCAGGTTTCCCTCCAGACAGTACAGCACTTTCAACTGGTTCAACACCACAAAGCTGAATACAACACAGAGATGGAAGCAGCAACATGAGAAACGAGAACATTGGCAAACAAATCTGACAAACTTAACACATTTTCCATCTAAATGACAAACTGCAAGAGCTGACCTTAATGTCAGGATTATGCTCTTTAAGATACTTCCCAGCGCCTGTGACTGTACCGCCAGTTCCAATACCAGAAACAAGGGCATCAACTTTCCCACCAGTACCTTTCCAGATCTCGGGTCCAGTAGTCTCATAGTGGATCTAAACAGTTCGAACAATAAAATTTGTAAATACTTCAAACACATTTAAAAGTTACCTTTAAATGAATCTATATGCACAGAAAATATTTTTAAACGAGTAAATAATTGATTTAAATGTTACCTTTGGATTGGCTGGGTTTTCAAATTGCTGAAGAATATAGGAATTGGGTGTCTTATCCCTTATCTCTTCTGCCTTCTGAACAGCTCCCTTCATGCCCCTGGCAGGATCAGTCAGAACAAGCTCAGCCCCAAAAGCTCGGAGAACCATTCTTCTTTCAAGACTCATAGAAGCAGGCATGGTAATTATAAGTTTGTAACCCTTAGAAGCTGCCATGAATGCCAACCCTATGCCAGTATTACCACTGGTAGGCTCGATCAGGACACTCTGAAGCACATAAGAATCAACAATTTTTTTGTTAAAATGAAAGTTTTCTTGTCATTCTCAAGCATCCTAAACTACGAACCCAAAAATCACCACCATATTATCAGTACTAAAAGAATAACTTATAGAAACAGATAGGAGGTGGTGGATTAGAGATAAAAGTAACATGAGAGTGCAAGCACTCATAAATCCTTGCTGAATATTCCAATGTTTAAAAATACATGGCGCCGCCTCGAGGCGGCCAGCCATTGAGGCGCGAGGCGGACCGCCTCGAGGCGGCGAGGCGGGCGCCTCGATCCGAAAA
>SKCR01038218.1:0-90609 GCA_019454045.1 Zanthoxylum bungeanum | reverse complement strand
TTCACTCGAATTATTATTTTATTTTACTAAATCTATTCTATGTGGATCGACCCGGACTTACCAGGTTATTTTATTACTTCGACACTCTTATATTTGGGAGTAAAGAATCACTTTTTGAGCGTGTCAAGTTTTTGGCGCCGTTGTCGGGGAATAAAATTTAGTAGATAGAATAATCGTTGTAATTATTATTTATCTGATAATTGAGGGAACATAATAACGGTCATGCAAATCTAATTTACATCCATTTAGAAGATCTAGAACAACTGTTCCTATGGTCTTGACATCCAATGTCTCGCCATTGCCAACTCTAAGCTGGATCTCCCATTTATTCAGCCTTATTCTAACCCTTATTTCCTGCAGGGAATTGCAAATATAAGTAAGACTGCCAGTGCCTAACACCCATCCATTATTTGCATATAAGGCTAATGAGATGTCAATAATTGGAAAAAATACAAAGCGTACCTGAGGGTCCTGCTTTTCCTTTTAGCTATGGACAATCCTTTTTCAAGTGTCCAAACTTCTTGCAATGTAGACATTGATCACGAGCTACTTTCGGTTTTGCGCCTTTGCGCTTATTGGAGTTCTTCTTTGATATCTTCTTCTTCCCCATCTTGATTTTCTTTGACTTCCCAGAAGTCTTTGAAGAGCCAGCTCCACTATGAAGATACAATGTAGGGTTGCTTTTCTTCAAATCTTGCTCCGTCGTGCGTAGTATGTTATGAAGTTCTTCATATGTGGCTTGCATCGAATGCATATGGAAATTTAATACAAACCCAACATAAGAACCAGACAAAGAAGACAAAATCAAATTACGGCCCAGCCGTTCATCAAACACAATACCCTTTCATTTCAGATATCGAATTTGGTCTATCATGTTCAAAACATGAGTGCTGACATCTCCTCCCTCCTTGAGTTCAGCACAGAATAATTCCTTAGATCTTCGATAAAGTTCCATTTCTTGGTTTGCCTCGAACAACTCATTGAGTGTTCGCATGATGCTCCAAGCATCCGGTACTTCAATGTATTATCTCAGTAAATTTGGAACCATCGATCCCAAGATATAGGATTTCACCTTCAGGTTATCATCCTTCCATCTATCAAAAGTTTCTCGTTCTTCTGGAGTGGAGTCAGGATCGATATCAACAGGCAGTGGATTGATAGTGACAGAAGTCAACTTTTCAAATTTCAAGACAATGCGTATGTTCATTTCCCATTCGAAATAGTTTTCGGCTCCTTTTAGCTTATTGGAATCCAAAATTTTCATCAATAGATTAGCGGTAGCCATCTACAAGACAACATTTTTGAGTAGTAGCAAAGCAGTTTTCATTTCAAAATTGATAACACTAATTGATTATGGAATTATAAATCTATTAGTGCCCTCTCACTACTTTACGTAATTCTGTAATCTCCCTTAACGTAAAAATAGAAATTTGACTATCAAAATTTCATAGTGGGAAGTGGATCCCATGAAATTTACTCCAGCCTCACACTAATGACGATATTGGCCTTTGTAAACTCATTAGGTAGACCTCCAAGGTCAATCACATTCATATGACTCATAGTTTGGTCCTGAACTGTTTCTTATCCTCACATTAATGACGATATTGGAGTAAGACGTGTTCTAGGTGTATACTTGTCAATGTGCACTAATGAGCTTCGTATGTACACCCTCACACCAATGACGATATTGGATGACTACATTAACTCATCACGATACATCTAATATTTTACCGGAGCGACCTAAGTTCTGAGCACTTATACCCTCACACTAATGACGATATAAGATATAAGTAGTAAGAACCCATTCATCTCCGTATTGACAAGACGGACCATCCAATAATGCTCCAACATTATTAAAACTATTACTTAAATAAAGTAATCACCTAATCACATGAGATTTATGACAATCAAGTCATTATCTTAATCAGGTCAGAGCTTTAATTTAAAACATGCAATACATATCCAATATGTCTTATGCATAATTAAATTAAAATTATTATGGCGTGGATTCAAAACATGTGTTGTGTGGTTAAGCCTTTACTCTAATACCATTCTGTTGGGGCAGTTGTGGAACCCATAGGGTCGGATCGGTGCCTCGGGCAGCGGAAATGGGTCTAACTCGTGGATATCAATGATATGTGTATTTTAAAATATTTTTATGTAAAATTACATTCCGATACAAGTCCGTAGGAAAAAACGAATCGGATTCTGGAAGCTCCGGAACGGAGAAAAACAAATTTTAGTATGAATCAGGTCTGGGCGTCGCGACGCCACCCAAAATTCTGAGAGCATGCTGAACATGAACGGTGACGTGTCGCGATGCGGGAGTCTGGGAGTCGCGACGCGCGGCTCTGTGTCGCGACATGAAATGGTTTGTGTCACGACGCGGCTCAAGTAGCGAGTGATTTTTCATTTCAAAACATTACTAAACACTTCCAAATTTCTCTCAATACTTCAAATACAGTTAAAATCTAATTTTAACTTCATAACCACCATCAACATATGTTTTACAACTAGCATACATGTATTCTAAATACTTATATGCATTTGTTCGAATCTAATCACGAACCATTTTAGAATCCCAATTTGAAATGTCTTATGAACAATTCTAGTTCACCTAAAGGTGGTCAAGTGAATCTAGAATGGTAGCTATAGCTCTAAGCTTTAATCTAGAGTTCCAAACTCTTATTAATTGTTCCATGTCCAACATGAACATCTTTGACCTAATATATAAGTATGTTGTGTTTATATTTCTAAAGTATCCTAACACAATTTATTAGCCTTATTTCAACATTAAACTATGTGATCATGCATCTAATACACAAATGAACATAGCTTAGAAGAAGATCAAACATTACCTAGTAAGCTTGATACAAGATCCAATCTACTTCTCCTTTGTTGAAATTGTTGGAGAACCTCCAAGGTGTGCAAGCTTGACTTTAAGATCCAACCTTGATTTCCAATGCTAGCAAGCTTCACTTCAAGATCTAATCTTGATTTCTCCTAAATGAAATATTTTAGAGACCTCACAAGCTTCTTTAAACATTTCTCTAACTTAGGCTAAACTCTCAAGAATTACTTGTGTATAGCTTACTCAAGCTTTTGGTTATGCTTATATTTGTTATTAAAACCTTCCTTAAGCTTGCTATTTATAACAAAACTTAGGTATTTTTTAATTAATAAAAGTTGTAATCAACTTTTAAGTGGGCTTAATCCAATTTTTCCAAATATGTATAATTGGATGTGACTAATCTCCATTGTCTCCCACTTTGATTTAATTCAATTAAATCAAGCCAAGGATTAATAAATAAATTAGTTAAATATTTTCCACTTTGATTTAATCCAATTAAATTAAACTAAAACCACCTATTATTACATACTTATAATTACCATAATATCCTCAAATGGTAGAGATAATTATGATTTTACAATTAAGCCCTTGTGTAATTATTGAATTAATTCAATTAGGTCAAAGTAAATAATCAATGTTATTCAATAACACTTGATTATCTTAGTTGATAATTATAATATCAAATAATATTTTTTATCAAAATAAATTCGGCTACCCAAGTGCTCAATAAGTACACTTCATATTGGGACTCTCTAAGTTCAGACATGTTCGTCATATAAGCCTAGCTAATATGTACGCAATTCGGCCACCTCCGAATTCGTGAAGAACACTAACGATCTTTCTGAATTATACAAGTCGAGGTCATCACATATGTTTAACTATCCCTTCTTCGTAGGCTATTCGAGTTTTGCTTAGGAAATATAGAATACACCGTCAAGTTTCCAAGAAGCACATCTCATGTCGACATATCCATGATTCCTTACAATTGATGCGATCCACCCTAGGTGATCGACTTTGGCCAAAGTCTTTAAGAATCGTGACTTACTCACTTGGATACCTAAACCCCTTATGGTACACATATGGGTCGACGGATCCTATCTTGCTGCGCACTTGATTACTGAGTGCATCGGTTCACACCCAACGAACTTCTAGAGGCTAGACCATGAAATATTTCTGACATACATGACATCAAAGTGTGGAAGATCTCACACAAAATCAATGTTATCCTATAGTCAAAGGATTACATATGCTACTCAACTCGAGGAGATTCCTATTGATGGTGGTGTGTACTTCCAACTATTATGAATCACATGTGAGTCATTCCGTATTCGCTTCAACGAATACCCACATGTCTATAGGAGTTTTCAAAACTCATGGTACATCGGGTTAGACCATTGGAACTCCAATTCCAATATACAACATGTGCTAGTCTTATAGGTTATAGGAATTTGACCGTATTCTAAAGCCAACAACTAGGAATATTTACTTTAAGAATAGTTTACACCTAGTGTCAAGACTATTCTAAGGTCGATATCATTCTTAACATATCTATATATCAATCTAATACGCATAATGATAATACCATTAAAAGGTACGAAATGAAAAATGTAGTTATTTTATTAATGTACAAATCAGATTGGCACTCCAAGAACCAACTCCATCAGTAACATATGATCGCGGGTTGTAATTGAAAATTTTATAATATTCAGTTCTCTAATTTGTTGGAATCAACACATAAAGGCAGTGAAATTTGTGTTTTGAAAAAAAAATTAATCATGCTTTTACTTGGTAACCAGACATCTTGCCTCAGCAAACAGTGATTGTTCGCGTAAAACGGTAAAGCTTGAGTTTGAAAAAAATAATTGTGTGAATAAATTCGATTTCATAGCCTCTCTAACTCGAGTAATTAAGTTCATATGGGTGTTTTAACACTTCATGCCCTAAGGAACTCTGGTCTAGGAGTCACTGATCCAAAGCTCATTACATGGGTTAAAGAGAAAGCTTAAGGAAATCATACACTTTCTTTTTAATATTTGAGATTTGAGCAATTAGGTCTGTAGGGGTGTCTTAACACATATTGTCCTAAAACCAACTGGTTTGGGAGTCACTGGCCCAAAACTCATTACGAGGATGAAAATGCATCATTATTTAAAAAATAATATAAAAAATAAAATTTATTTTTGTATTTCTAAATAAACTTTCATTACCAAAGGTTGTGAACTTTAATATAATTTTAGGACAAAAATATTACTCTATTTTCAACGAGACTTGTGAATATTGTCGGCATAATAAATTGATTAATACATTGTTTTATGTGTGTATGGAAGAAGGGTAAAAGTACAATAGAATTTACTTATTTGATCATTTAGAAAGAAAGAAAATAATTTTTAATTTGGATAAGAATTTGTTTTTTTTTAAAGTTTTTCGTTTAAATTACTAGGTACTAGTAATAAACTGTTGGGGGTGTGATGAACACTAAAAATACACATTTATTAAAAAAAACAATTAATCATTTTACACTTATAGTTTCATTAATTAATTAATTTAGCATATTTGTAAAATAATAATTAAATTTATGTTTTATTGTGATTTTTATCTTTTATGTAGGTGAAATAATACTTTGGATGCATATATTGACATTTGAATTTTGGAGGCCAAAAATTTAATAGGGCATTCTAACAGTGTACAACTTCGGAAATTCAATTCTTGTGAAATGTTCGTATTGTGGCCATAACGTTTTACTCCGATATCGGATTAAGGTGATTCAAGTTCCAGATGAAAGAATACTCAAAGATCTATAACTTTGATGTTCATAAGATTTTCGAATTCTGAATTTTTCAAGGCCGAAATTGATAAAAATCTAAAATGTATTATATGTAATTATTTAAAGACAAAAACAAGAAGAAAAAATAATAATAATAAAAATAAAAAATAAATAAAATGGTGAGAAATGAATTCCACATTTTGGTGGAATGTCATTTCCATTGAATCATATAATTTTTACATGATTCAATTAATGGTAAAGAGGTGTTGAGCACTGTACGAGCCAAATTTGGTCCAAGGGCAATTTCGACCTTTTGATTCAGGCCCAATACTAAATGCACCCCAGACTCCCCAAAATGAGATCCAGGCCCAAGTCGTCCTTTCAAACCCACAAGGAAAGGCTATCATCCTGCAAACATGAGAGCCCAACTTAAGGAGTGAATGTCGGCCTAACATTGTTACACCAGCCCAAGTAAAATGCCATGCCAAGACCATGTCTCAGGCCCACCATACGCCAGCCCACGAAATGCTCTAACTCATAAATACCCCTCATAACCCAGCCGTTTTCAACCTTCAACGGGCAAACATAATAATTACCCCTCATGAAATCGGCTGTTACCAACACCCAACGGACGAGCAATCAAGTGCAGTAAATACACACACCTCCCGAGAGTGTGTATATAAGAGAAGAAGGTCCACGAGGAACATTCATTCAAGCTCTCATACTCATATCCTAATAGCATTCTCTCTAGAGCTCTCATAATCACTGACCTACCGCCCTCACGGCATCACACGGATATCAAGGTAATATCTGCCCTTGTTCCTCTTCCTACGGTGTTAATAGCTCATTTCCTTTATTAACTTGGGCGTCGGAGTGCCTACGACACCCACCACACCGGTGGGTAGAATATCCACGCTCAACCTACCTCTTTATTTTACAGGATCGCTAGTGCCCCCTCTTAACGAAATCTCGATTGTGGACCTCGGGTGAAAACCAACATCCACAATTTGGCGCCCACCGTGAGGCCCTTAGCGATTCATGGCAAACAAAGACCCCATCAGTTTACGATCCTTACAAACATAACTAACCATGGCTTCTAGCAACAAACAGACACCATACCCCGTGGTGGCATAATTAGCCACTCTACAAGAACGGTTACGATCAATGGAAAAGGAAAATTGAGCCATGCAAAGCCTCAGTTCTAATCTCTTCCATGCAAAAGGAAATGCATGAGTCCAAAGAGCAATTCTCTCCAGTCTACTTGGGGTCAGACTACCAGTGAGTAAAATTCGACTCGACCTCCAAACTCCCATGGAACTCCCACGGAAGTTCATTCCCCAGGCATGAGGCTATATGATGGATCCACAGACCCAAACTACGTGGAATGATTGTCATAAGCTCAGAATGACGTGGAATGATGGCCATATTCTCCATACGACATGGATGAATTGCTATCAACTCTAAAATATATATGAAGATTGTCATATTCTCTAGACGACATGAATGGAATATCATCCACTCCAAAAGATATGAAAAGACTGTCACATTTTTCAGACGACTGAAAGAATCTCCATCTTCTCCATATGACATGCATGGGTTGCCTTCAACTCCATACTACGTGGTTGGATTGCCGTTTCTTTCAGACGACATGAGAAGATATTTATATTCTTCACATCACTTGAATAGACTATCATCAATTCTAACTCTGTTCGACCATAGTCACATGGACCTCTGTCAGGAACAAGACGCGTCCCTTCAATGAAATTATTTTTCCTACCATTTACCACATATGATGAAGTGCAATACTTGGCATGAAGTAGATGTCCCAGTCGACAATACCTGAATGAAAACTTGGCGTGGACATCCCAATCAACATTACCAGGTGTCTCAGTCGACATTACAACATACAGCTTGGTAATTGTTATGGGTGTCTCAGTCAATATGTGGAATGAGACTTGTTAGGGATCTACCGTTCGACATTAGTATGTTGTTAACAATGTCCCAGTTGACAATACTATGTATAGCTTGTCATATGCTAAAGATCACAATTGACACTATACGATGGTTTAGTATTGAGCAAAGATTCCACTCGATATGAGATGGAAAAAGACTTAGCTTGACTGAGGTACCATTTGACAAGACTTAGCCAAATTACCTATATGACAAAATGGATTGCCAACAACTTCATACTACATGCGATGATTGTTATCTCCCTCAAAAGACATAAGAGGATAATCATTTTCTCCATACGATAAGGTGGTCATCAACTCCTCACTACATACAAAGATTGACATCTTCTCCAAATGACGGAGAACATTGTTATTACTCCAGATGATATGTATGATTTACCATCTCCTCCAGACGATATAGATGTAAGGTCATCTTCTTCAGACTACTGATCCATAAAACATGGAAGGATGTCATCTCTTCCAGACGACATGAGTGGAATGATTGTACTATTCTCTAGATGATATGGAAAGGTCAGGTAGAGTAGAGAACCTTCTTGGACCTCCATCAGGTCCAATCGATCGACCCTCATCAAAGTCTAGTCTACTTAAGCACCATGGACCCTCATTAGGTCTAGGGAATGACTGATAATTTAGAAGAGAATAGCTCTCTACAAAACTCAATCTCCTCGATTCAACAAATAATCTCGGATAACATTGAGTATCTTATATGAATAACACCCCCTTCAAATGATAGTATACTGACCTCTTGCCCTGTTGACACAAGGATCCTGCTCTCACGAGTTAGGGGGCCACTACCTAAGCCAATAGGCCTCCTACACGTAAAAGAAGCCAAACTTTGCATGAGGCGTTACTAGTCCACACTCACTAATCATGAAGAAAGCCAGCCTACCACGAGTGTGGATGCTGATTTCGGTCGAGATCCAAAATCAAGAATGAGTTGAGGGGCACGAGCGAACCTGTAAAATAAGAGTAGAACGAAAGATGAGGTTATTGCCCACCGGTGTGGTGGAAGCTGTAGGCACTCCGACGCTCAAGTTAGCCCAAATATGAATAAGCCGAAGGTGGATGGATTAAGGTTTTAAGATACCTTAACCGCTGATTGATTGCCGTGAGGGCGGAGTATTATGCTTTATCTGATGATAGGTGTAGTGTGTTCTCCCCTCTTCATTCCTTTGCTCCTCTCTTTTATAGGTTCCCTGATGTGAGGTCTTTCTTCTGCCCGTTTGGAGTAGTTGTAACTAGTGATTTAATTCTGATGATTTATGTCTGGCAACTGACGATTCGTTTGTCTATCTTCTGAAATCGTTGACTTTATGATGTTTATGAATTCTGATTCTTTCTCTTGATCTGATAACTGGTGTCTGTTGGCTCCCTTGATGTTGATGGGCTTGGGCCTATGAGGCCTCTTTGTCTGATATTTTTGCCTATGGGATGGACTCACTAATGGGCTCCAAGTTTAGTGGTCGGCCCTGTGGGAAATGTCGATTTTATCCTTGGGCCCAATTTTGGCCCGTACAGTTTGTCCCATACTCTATAAGTCTGGTAGTCCTAGACTTGGAGAGTACCTTCGAGCATGTCGAATGAATCAAAGACATGGATAACTATTTTTACTGATCTTGACAGAGGTTCAAAGCTAATCCATGTGACGTTCCGTCGTACGGATTGGGCGAGCTTGTCTTCGATTCTTTTTATCTTGAATCCTTCGATGGGTATTCCTGGTTGATAAGTTCTTAAGGTAGTTCAGGGGATAACTTTAATCAACATAGTCATATGGACTGAGGGAGGAAGAAATTATGTATTCTTTTGCTTCGACATGAGTCTAGGGGGTGTCCCTGGTTTGACCGAACATGTCGAAGGCTTTAAGAGTTAATCCCGATCGACAGGTCGTATAGACTACGGGAAGCTCACATCTTTATTTTGGCTCATACGTGAGCCTATGGGGGAATGTCCCGTGTCAATTGATCCATATAATGGTTTATGAGTAATCTTACTCGACATGTCGTATGTAACGAGTGAATTCCATGATTCTTTTTGACTCGACATGAGTCATCAGGGGGATGTCCCCGGTCGACTGAACCATGTGGTGGTTCAGGAGTAATTTCACTCGACATGCCGTATGTACCAGGTGAATTCAATAATTCTATTTGACTCGACATGAGTCATCAGGGGGATGTCCCCGGTCGAATGATCCAGGTGATGGATCAAGGGTAATTTCACTCGACATGTCATATGTAACGAGTGAATTCAATAATTCTGTTTGACTCAACATGAGTCATCAAGGAAATGTCCCCGGTCGACTGAACCAGGTGGTGGTTCATGAGTAATTTCACTCGACACGTCGTATGTAACGAGTGAATTCTATCTCTATTTGACTCGACATGAGTCATCAGGGGAATGTCCCCATTCGACTGAACCAGGTGGTGGTTCATGAGTAATTTCACTCGATAAGTCTTATGTAACGAGTGAATTCTATATTTCTATTTGACTCGACATGAGTCATCAGGGGGATGTCCCCGGTCGAATGAACTAGGTGGTGGTTCAGGAGTACTTTCACTCGACATGTCGTATGTAACAAGTGAATTCAAAATTTCTATTTGACTCGACATGAGTCATCTAGGGGATGTCCCCGGTCAACTTATCCAGGTGATGGATCATGGGTAATTTCACTCGACATGTCGTATGTAACAAGTGAATTCAATATTTCTATTTGACTCCACATGAGTCATCAGGGGGATGTCCCCGGTCAACTGATCCAGGTGATGGATCAGGTGTAATTCACTCGACATGTCTTATGTAACGAGTTATTTCTATATTTCTATTTGACTCGACATGAGTCATCAGGGGGATGTCCCCGGTCGACTGATCCAAGTGATGGATCAGGGGTAATTTCACTCGACATGTCGTATGTAACGAGTGAATTCAATAATTCTGTTTGACTCAACATGAGTCATCAGAGGAATGTCCCCGGTCGACTGAACTAAGTGGTGGTTCAGGAGTAATTTCACTCGACAAGTCGTATGTAACGAGTGAATTCTATTTCTATTTGACTCGACATGAGTCATCAGGGGAATGTCCCCGGTCGACTGAATCAGGTGGTGGTTCATGAGTAATTTCACTCGACAAGTCGTATGTAACGAGTGAATTCTATATTTCTATTTGACTCGACATGAGTCATCTGGGGATGTCCCCGGTCGACTGAACCAGGTGGTGGTTCTGGAGTAATTTCACTCGACATGTCGTATGTAACGGGTGAATTCTATAATTCTATTTGACTCGACATGAGTCATCAGGGGGTTGTCCCCGATCGACTGAACCAGGTGGTGGTTCAGGAGTAATTTCACTCGACATGTCGTATGTAATGAGTGAATTCTATTTCTATTTGACTCGACATGAGTCATCAGGGGAATGTCCTTGGTCGACTGAACCAGGTGGTGGTTCAGGAGTAATTTCACTCGACAAGTCGTATGTAACGAGTGAATTCTATATTTCTATTTGACTCGACATGAGTCATCAGGGGGATGTCCCCGGTCGACTGAACCAGGTGGTGGTTCTGGAGTAATTTCACTTGACATGTCGTATGTAACAGGTGAATTCTATAATTCTATTTAACTCGACATGAGTCATCAGGGGGTTGTCCCCGGTCGAATGAACCAGGTGGTGGTTTAGGAGTAATTTCACTCGACATGTCGTATGTAACGGGTGAATTCAATAATTCTATTTTGACTTCATTCCTTATTCGACACTTAGGTTTTCCCAAGTCTATATCCGATCATTAATCATAACTCTAGCGTGGATCACGAGGATTGTTTTGGCGGGAATTTTGGCACCAATTTATGTAGTGTGTATAAAAGAGCTTTGGGTACTTCATTTTGCTTCATTCGGAAGCCGAGTAAGGAGAGCTCTCAAGTGTTTCAAGGTACTCTTCGAAAACTTCATATTGTTCTTCAATTTCTTTAAACATTCATAGTGTAGCTTCAAGATGTTCTTAGGTAAAATTGGCTGTTTGATCTTTGGGTTTGTGAGAGTATTTTTGAAATCGTGTTTGTGGATTTTGATCTTTAGGAAGTAGGTTACTAGGGAGTTTAGTTCTTTATATGCTTGTTGATTGGAAGATGTCGAGTGAAGAGTCCTTAGGCAGCTTAGGTGCCAAGATTGATAGTTATGTTGGATCTTCTTCAAGTGAGACTAATGATGATGATGTATACAAAGATTGGTCGTACCAAAAGTTGATCAAGGATGGCGTAGTCACCTTGGCCAAACCTTCCCAGGAGATCCCTACCGAGGCCATACCACTAAGGTCTTTACCTGCTGTCGGGGAGCCGAGTGACTTTCCTAGTACAAGTGTACCCACTAACTTATTGTCTAAAAATCTTGCTAGTCGAATGACTGGGAAAATGTTGAGGGAACTCAGGTGTGTGTATAGGTTTCCTGATTCTCTGGAACTACGGGTACCTTCGTCGAATGAAAGAATCGATTATAAAGTTCCGGGGTGGATGGGATTCTACGTACGCCCATTCTTTGTGGGGTTGAGGTTCCCTATTCCGAGACTGGTTTGGGAGGTTTAGGACCATTTTGAAGTTGCTCATTCACAGCTGATGCCGAATGCATGGAGGATACTATTGTCAATTGAATGTATGTCTTTTGAGTTGGGAGTGCTTTTTGAGGTTAAGGATGTTTTAACGACGTTTTATTTAAAAGAGCATTTGAAGGAGAATGGAAGATATACTTTGATCCTCTGTCAGAGGAAGACGCATTTAGTTACTGGATTGCCGACTAATGATAGGGGAAATTGGCAGTCCGATTATTTCTTTGCGAAGGGTGATGGTTGTAGGCATTGTATTTTTACACATTAGCCCAATGATGAGTCTCATATGGAGGCAACTACCTCTTTAGTCATGAAAGTCACGGGAAACGGACGTTGGAAGGGTAAAGTTGGAAAATGGAATTTTTGTTGGATTTAACCTCGTTGTTTAGCTTCGGTTGCTTGTTGGACTTCCGTTTCAAAGCTTATCTTAGGTCCAAAACCCCCCATAGACCACCTACCAAACCCAAACCAAACCCAAAATACCCAAACCAAACCCAAAATACCCAAGTCAAACCAAGTCAAACCAAAGCCCACGTCCATATAGCCTTATTCACGCCCATGGCTTCCTAGATTAGGGATATGCACACTTATCACATGCTAAAATCAAGTCAAATCCCTTCCTAATTAAAATAAATCTCATAGATCCATTTCCTAAATCAAAAGCAATCACCATCCTAAATAAGGAGATTCATTCCTTGTGAGATACAAATTAGGAGATGTCACCATCAATGAGAAATCCTTCTCCTATTCAAATTAGGAAAGTCTTCTCTCTTTGCCTATAAAAAGAGGCCTTCACCCCCCATTCAAAAGGTAGCACATATCCTTCTCTCAAGCACGTCCAAGCACTTGGTAAAGCCTCCTTGGCACGCCTAAAACCCTTCCAATAGCCTCCATTGCCGCAACACCAAGCCCTCCAATTGCCGCATCTTCTCTTCTTCACCAACACCACTCACGCCCAAGCCCTTTTCACAGCCCTCCATTGCCGAGTTCCAGCCACCATTCACAGCCCTAAAACACCTTAAAATAAGCCTCAAATACAGCCCCAAAGTCGCACAAAAGACCCCCATTCACAGCTCCAATTCAGCGCCAAAAACAGTCCCGAAACACCCCTCACTGCACCTTAAACTGCACAGTTTCGTTCCCTGTTCTGGTCAGTTTTTGTTGCGTCTTTAACCTATAAAACAGTCCTAAAATCACCTAAACACCATCCCAAAAACCTCCATAAAGTTTCCCTAAAAAATCCCCACAAACGCACCTCCCTAAGCCTTCAAAATCACCCAAAACAGTCCGCTAAACCATCAAGACAGTGACCTGAAACGTAGCAGCAAAGCAGCAGCGAAACGGACTTGAAACAGTAGCCTGAACAGCAAAACAGCGAGGAAAGACGTTGAGTTGGTGAACTAAAAGAGTAGCGGATCATTCACCCTTCCAACGGACGTGTAACGCCCTTTCTTAGACGACAAAAGAGGTTAGACCTGAGGGCACCTTTCTACTTATCTTCTTTATTGTTGTTTTATTTATTTTGATATATAATTGCATGAGAGTCGTTTGAAGCATGATGTGATTGTTGGTTGAGCGGGATATGTGTTCTCTTTTGTGGTATATCGGATGAAAACCCGGACGTAAATTCCATAGCCGACTCCGAATGGACGGTAGTATGGTCTGCACTCGGGATACAATGCCACGTACCACTTAAGATGCACGCATCTCGTCTCATCCTAATTTGTATTTGAGCATGTTATAGTCTTTAGGTTATATGTTTATTATTTAAAGCATGGTTTAATTTAGTTTGTTATTCATTTGTTAAAGCATGTTTAGGTTGTTCATTATGCATGTTCTTAGTTTATGATGCGTTTGGGTAATGATTTATACATGTTGATTTAATGGTTCAATATGCTTGTTGTGTTACATTGCGTGGAATTATTTGGATGAAAGCATGTTAGATCTAAGTACCATTGAGCATGAATGATGAATATATTCGGTTAGTTTATTGCACAAATTATATCATCACAAGTGACATAAGTAAGGGACCATTCCGAACCCAACGGTTTGAGGTCTTCCCTTGCGAGGGGTGAGTGCGGCCTTAAATCTTTGTCCCGGTTCACACCGGGTGGCGACTCCATGTTATTTCATACTTCCCAACTAGGCCGCGAGCCTAGAACAGCGTCGCCCAGGTTCTGTTGTCTACAGTCTGGCGACTCCACTGGGGATATTTTGAATCGGCCCCGAAATCATGTCTTGTGATGTTTATGCTTTGTGCTTTAGTTAATCGTTTCTATAGTGAGTTGAAAGGGGTGTAATCAAAGGCATTGTTAAGGCTAGGTAATGGTTCGATGTCTTCCTTCAGTCACTGCCTTTTTATAAGGAAAAGCTGTGAAGACACCGAGATAATCATTACTTGTAGCTCGTTTTGACAAAATAGTTTGGAGGACTCGTTGTGTATTCCTGACACCAAGCGATAAGAGCCTAAGGGGCTTGGGTACTTAAGAGAGCCTCGCTCCACCCTCCCTCTGGGGAATCTACAATGGGAAATCCATTCGACAGTTAGTCACACACCGTAACTCGTTGGCACGTACCGTAAGGTATAAAAAAGGTGCACTCACTTGGTCACTTGAACCCTTGAGTGGGGAGTCCTAGTTGTGGGTAATCCTTCGTCAAACGAGAGCCTTGTCCACACTCCTGTAAACCCACATGTGAACCATAGTTGTATGACCTATTGGGGCCACCCTTTATGCTTTTGATAACCCCATGCATATTATGTCTCATACATCCATGCATCTCATGCATACATGCATCATGTTAAACCTCGTGTCTTAAAAGCCATCATAGATATCCGTTGGGTTAGAAAGAAAGAAAGACTTGTCAAAGGAGAGTTTAGCAAACGTTGACATCAGGTCTCGGGAGTTCTTTCCATGGTCTGTAGCGTGTAGGTTCCTCGCCCGACAACTTTTGTGACAAGGTATGGGCCTTCCCAATTCGGACCCAACTTCCCATCTCCAATTTCCTTAGTGTTTTGAAACACTCTCCGTATGACCCAATCTCCAACCTTGAAAGTCCTACTCCTGATGTTTTTGTCAAAGTATCTGGCCATCCTCTATTGATGAGCAGCCAGTCGAATGGAAGCTCGGTCCCTTATCTCATCAATCGTGTCGAGATTGAAATTCATCAGCCGATGATTATTTTCTTCGTTGAGCCATTGGTAGCGTGGGGACGGGATGGCTTCTTCAGTTGGAATTACTACTTCCGTTCCAAATGCCAAAACGAAAGGAGTTTCGCCTGTCGAAGATCTTACCGTGGTCCTGTAAGACCACAACACTCCTGGGAGTTCATCCGCCCAAGCGCCTTTAGCCTTCTCCAACCTTTTCTTCAAAGTGTTCAGGATTGTCTTGTTGGACGACTCAGCCTGGCCGTTCGCTTGTGGAAAGCGTGGGGTTGAGAAATTCAATTTTATGCCCCAGTTCCTGCAGAAGTCTTGAAAGTGATGACTGATGAATTGAGAGCCGTTGTCAGTCACAATTTCTCTTGGTATGCCGAATCGATAGATGATATTTTTCCAAACGAAAGTTTGAGCTTCATTGTCACGTACTCTAGCGAATGCTTCAACTTCTATCCACTTCGAGTAATAATCTATCATCACCAGCATGTAGATACGTTGGCCTGGCGCGGTTGGGAGTTTTCCTACTATGTCCATTCCCCATTTCATAAACGGCCATGGAGATATAATGGGATTTAATTTTTCTAGTGGGAGATAAGGAACTGGAGCAAACCTTTGACACTTGCCACACGTTTTAGTGAATTTAGTTGAGTCAATCCTCATTGTCGGCCAATAATATCCTGTCGAATGGGCTCGAAGAGCCAAGCTCCTGCCGCCAGAGTGGTTCCCACATTCCCCTTCATGCAACTCTGTCAACACATGTCGCGCTTCGTCGTGTGTGAGACATTTCAAGTAAGGTCCTGTGAATGATCTTCTTAGCAGCTGACCGTCGAACACAACGAACCTCACAGACTGTCTCTGGATTTTTTTGGCTTGCATTCTGTCTTCTGGAAGCACGCCTTCTTGTAAATACTTGACTATATGCGTCATCCAAGTGTCGACTGAATCGATCGCTGCAATTGTCGTCTCTTCCTTCCAGATTGCTGGCCAGCTCAAATACACTACAGGTATTGTTTGTGGTTTGTCTCCCTCCGTTGTTGATCCGAGGGTTGCCAATGTATCTGCTTGGGAGTTTTCACTTCTTGGGACTTGGGTTATGAAGAATTCTTCAAATGTTGGCCGTATATCATTTACCTTTTGTAAGTAGGAAGCCATTGCTTGACCTTAGACATGATAGGATCCCAGGATCTGGTTGACAATCAACTGAGAGTCAGACTTCACTTCTATCTCCCTGGCTCCCAATTCCTTTGCTAGAGATAACCCAGCAATTAATGCTTCGTATTCTGCTTCGTTGTTGGTAACTCTGAAACCGCACTTGATTGCTTGCTGCAGAATGTCGCCTGCCGGGGTAGTGATCATGATTCCAATACTGCAACCCTTTTTGTTACTGGATCTGTTGACTGCTAGTTTCCAAGGAATTGTTGGTTGAATGGAATAGACCTCGTTTTCAGCTGATGTAAGTAGGCCGGGAGTGAAGTCGGCCACGAAATCGGCCAAAGCTTGAGATTTGATTGCGGTCTAGGCTGGTATGTTATGTCATGTTCTCCAAGTTCAATTGCCCATTTCATCAATCTCCCGGATATTTCTGGTTTATGGAGAATGCTTCTTAGAGGGTACGTCGTGTATACCGTGATCGGGTGTCCTTGAAAGTAGGGTCTGAGTTTTCTCACGGCCGTGACTAGAGCGAATACTAACTTCTCCATTAACGGGTAGCATGATTCTGCTCCCAACAATGTTTTACTCACGTAGTAGACTGGTAGTTGGATTTTCGTCTCCTCTCTCACTAAGACTCCGCTAACCGCATGCTCTGAAACTCCCAAGTAGAGGTACAGTCTTTCATTGTCGAGTGGCTTTGACAACAGAGGAGGTGTGGTGAGGTATTGTTTGAGTCCTCTCAGCGCCTCTTCACAAGCGGGAGTCCACTCGAAGCTGTTCGCCTTTTTCAAAGCTGAAAAGAACATAAAACTCTTATTTGTGGATTTGGAAATGAACCTGTTTAACGTGGAGATCCTGCCAGTTAGTCGCATGACGTCCTTCGGGCTGGAAGGTGAGGGGATTTCGAGAACTGATTTAATCTGGTCTGGATTCGCTTATATCCCTCGTCGAGTGACTACGTATCCCAAGAATTTTCCTGAGGCGACACCAAACGCACATTTAGTAGGATTCAATTTCATTCTGTACCTGTCTATGATGTCGAAGGCCTCTTCCAGATGGTTGAGATGTTGCTCTGATTTAATAGACTTCACCATCATATCGTCTATGTAAACCTCCATTGTCTTCCCAATTTGAATGTCGAACATCTTGTTGACCAGTCGTTGATATGTTGATCCCGCATTTATTAAGCCAAATGGCATGACCTTGTAGTAGAAAATTCCTCAGTTAGTGACAAAGACTGTCTTCTCTTGATCGTCTGGATGCATTAGGATCAGGTTGTAGCCTGAATACGCATCCATAAATCTTAATATCTCATGTCCAGCTGTAGCATCGACCATTGAATCAATATGTGGCAGTGGGAACGAATCCTTTGGACAAGCTTTGTTCAGATCCGTGAAGTCGACGCAGACTCTCCACTTTCCATTCTTTTTCTTCACAACTACAACATTCGCAAGCCACTCTGGAAACTGTACTTCCCTAACTGCTCCTTTCTGCAATAACTTCTGAACCTCTTCATCTATGATCCGGTTCCTCTCAGGAGTGAACTTCCTTCTTTTCTGCCTAACGGGGTTGTGGCCTGGATCCACATGCAATTCGTGAGTAATGAGCTCTGGGTCTATTCCAGTCATATCTTTGTGAGACCATGCAAAACTGTCGTGTCACTTTTTCAAGAATTCAACTAAGTCAGCTTTTAGTTTGGGATTTAAATCAGCTCCAATCAATGCCTTGTGATCTGTAAATTGAGGGTGAATCTGGACCTCATCGAGCTCTTCTAGATTTGGTAGAGTCGGCTCCTGAACACGAGGCCCAGCCTGTAATTGCTATGCTGACTCAGCTTTCGCCTTCAAAGTCGTCTGGTAGCAGCTTCTTGATGCAAATCTATCACCTTTAACTTCTTGAACACCCCCATTTGGTTGGGAATTTTATAACTTGATGGTAGGTGGATGAGACCGCCCTCATGTCATGAATCCAAGGTCTGCCCATGATTAGATTATAGGCCGATGGACTATCCAAGACTAAGAACGTGGTCATTTTGTTGACTCCTGCTACGTAGACTAGGAGCGATATTTCCCTCATTGTGAATTTTTGCTCCCCACTAAACCCAATTAGTACTGTCGTCCGCCTGTTTATTTTGTCCAACTCGGCTCCCATATCCGCAAGGACTGTAGCGAAAATAATATTGGCTGAGGAACCAGTGTCGATCAACACTCGTTTGATCATAAAGTTTGCCACCTTAAAGGAAATGACCAAAGCGTCGTGATGTGGATTTAAGATGTGCGAATCCCCGTCGTCTGGAAACTCTATTGTCAGATTAGTGAACACTTTCTCTACAGACATTGTAGTATATGAGACATCACTAGCCAGAGCTCTCGAATGTCGTTTAGTTGCCGAGTATGACGTTCCACTAATTCCTGATCCTCCTGAAATCACATTGACAGTGTTATTAATTGGAGGTGGTGGGGTTGGAATTTCTCCTTGACCATCTCTCTCGTCCCTTCGCGCCAAGGTTGTTTTCCCATTCTCAGTGAGAAAATCCCTCAGGAACCCTTTGTTCAATAATTCAAGAACCTCTAACCTCAGAGCTACACATTCCGCTGTCGTATGACCGTAGTCTCGGTGGAATTCACACCACTTCCTAGTGTCGTTTTTGGTTGGATTGTCTCTAGAACGTGGAGGCCATTTCACTTCACTCCCCATCTTCTTGAGTACGGAGACCAATTCCCCAGGAGAAATTGTAAAGTTGTAGTCCGGGAGCCTGGGTTTGATGGATGGCATCTCCTCTTGATCTTTGTATGGCCTTGGTCGTCTGTCAATATCTTTGTAGAAAGGTATTCGCTCTCCCATTGGTTGGTTCCTTCTTTCCTTGTGAGAGTGAATATTCATATCGGGTCGCCTGGGAGCAGCATGCCTTCTGTCCACTCGTGTATTCGTTACATTTTCCCTTCTCTTGTTTCTTTTATCTTCTTCCCATCTTATTTCTACTTGGGCCCGCGCCATGACCTGGTCCATGGTGTAGCATCGGAATTTCGTCAATTTCTTGTAGAGTCCACTGTCATATAGTAGTCCGTTTCGGAAGGCTTCTACCGCAGTGGGCCGGTGGAGATCTGGGATAGTAATTCTCTCCCGGTTGAACCGAGCCACGTAGCTCCGTAGCGACTCTCCTCTTCTCTGCTAGATGGAATTGAGATCGTCAGAGGTCTTCTCTAATTTGCAAGAACTTGCAAAATGTTGCACGAACCTTGTCTGTCAGCTGCTGGTAGGACTCGATTGACCTGTAGGGCAGGTTAATGAACCAAGAAAGGGCCGGCCCTGCCAATGTTTCCCCAAAGCATCTACACATTCCAGCTTCCCACTGGCTTAGGGACAAGCCGGTTGACATCATCTTATACTTGTAATGTATTACGTGGTCGTCTGGATTGGTGGACCCATCATATTGCTTCATTTCGGGCGGGCTGAATTTTCGAGGCAACTCAACAACTACTATTGACTCCACGAATGGGGTATCAGAAATTGCTCCAGCTCTGCTCTTCCTGATTGGCAGCCTTACTCCTGGTAGTCTGGACATAATCGCTTCCTTGAATTCAATCATCTCTCTTTTCATGGAGCTATCAATTTGATGGGTTGGATCGAGAGAAGAGTTCGGGTCACGTGAAGTTGGCTGGTGATTGTTGTTTATCCCATCTGAAATAGGCGGGACTGTTGGATTGATTCGGTCGTCTGGATCACTGGTTTAACCTTGAGTGTTATGTCGGGGAGTGGATGACAACTGCTCCAGCCTTTTCTGTAGGCTTTCGTTGGAATTTCACATTGTCAGATTCTCCTCTTCAAGGGCTTACAAACGTTCTTGGAGCATGGCAAGTTGTGTAGTCATGCGATCCGGGGTTTGTTCATCGCTCGAGGCCATTTCCAGTTGCTTGTAGAAGTGTTTAGTTTTTGCAAAAATCCGCTCGGTAGCCCCACGGTGGGCGCCAAATTGTGGATGTTGATTTCGGTCGAGGTCCACAATCGAGAATGAGTTGAGGGGCACGAGCGAACCTGCAAAATAAGATTAGAGCGAAAGAGGAGGTTATTGCCCACCGGTGTGGTGGAAGCCGTAGTCACTCCGATGCTCAAGTTAGCCCAAATATGAATAAGCCGAAGGTGGAGGGATTAAGGTTTTAAGATACCTCAACCGCTAATTGATTGTCCTGAGGGCAGAGTATTATGCTTTATCTGATGATAAGTGTAGTGTGTTCTCCCCTCTTCATTCCTTTGCTCCTCTCTTTTATAGGTTCCCTGATGTGGGGTCTTTCTTCTGCCCGTTTTGAGTAGTTGTAACTGGTGATTTAATTCTGATGATTTATGTCTGGCAACTGACGATTTGTTTGTCTATCTTCTGAAACCGTCGACTTTATGATGTTGATGAATTCTGATTCTTTCTCTTGATCTGGTAACTGGTGTCCGTTGGCTCCCTTGATATTGATGGGCTTGGGCCTATGAGGCCTATTTTTCTAATATTTTTGCCTATGGGCTGGACTCACTAATGGGCTCCAGGTTTGGTGGTCGGCCCTTGGGTAAATGTCGATTTTATCATTGGGCCCAATTTTGGCCCGTACAATGAGTAAAAGCGCAAGCTGGGCGAGAAGAATATGTGAGAAAGGGAGGCCCATTGACAATAATCCGTGAAAGGCCCATTGACACAAGGAGCAAAAACACTTGACTTTAAGAGGATTGCTAGCTGCCAAAATCTGAAGCTGCTGAATGCTCAAGATATTCTCCATCAAACCTTACGTGGCTGGAAAAATTGAGTTAATAAAGACCCATGGGCAAGTGCAAATAAGGCCAGGCTACACCACATGCAAATGAAGAATGGAATCAACACACTCACTGCCCAATAAAATGCCCCACTCGCCAAAGCACATTGCGCATGCTGCGAGATCCACACGTACTGTAGAAAAATCGTACGAGGAATCTGCCAACAAGCCATCCCAAACACGCAGAGATAGACCCATGAGGATGCTACACAGCTCACGTGCACAAGCCCATGCTCCATATTGTAAACGTCAACTATGGGATGTAGTAGTCGATAATAAGGCACACGTTATGAAAAACTGATTAGCATGAATACGTGTAACCAAGGAACAAGCCAGGCCCTACATGCCAAAGGCACACTGACACCACGTGAAGAAAGATGCCCACGTGAATATGCAGGTCTCGCGCTTATCAACTGGCCCACTTGCCTATGCCCCTGCTTTACCAGCCAGCCCATTCGATCAAACCAAGAGAGAAGAATTTACACGCTGAAGATAAGCAAGCCACGTAGCCCATGCATGCCTCCAGTAACGTGTATGACTCCAGCCAACTTGCATGTTTCCAGCCGACATGCATACAGCTAACGTGAATGCATGTAACTGGAATATGCTTCTTGTGTGTTATACTCATCAAATGCAGAGTCTCATCAGCGATGGGTAAACCTTCTGCAATGGGCAGCTGCAAAGCTCAAGAAGAAAGGAGACCCGGTTAGTTTGGTCGATAGGCTCTCGCTATTGGCCTCGGGGTACTGTATTTGGCATGAAAGAAATGGGAGGGTGTTTGGGCTCACTTATCTTTTCTGAACGAGCATACTACATTTCCCCTTCAATAAAATATACGTGGGACTTGGATTGATTGCTCCATTCTGAACAGTTTTATGGCTTGAATCCGGATGGTGTCGTGGTGCTCTAGTCTTTGTGGTTTTTGAGCTGTTGGGGTGACTTGTGCCTTTACTGTGTTTGCTTCTCGATGTGGGATCACACCTTTTTGTTGCTTGTATTGCCCCTCTCACTAAATATGCGATGTGGGTGTTGGACAATTATGACCCATAGCATCACTATTTGTATAAAACATGGTTTTGTTGTACAAATTAACTATGTGACAAAGGAAATTTCTCTTTTATCATTTGTAATTGGATTATCGGGATATATAAATGATAAAAGTCCATATGATTAGTACCAGATTAATAAGATATGAGACAATATTAATCCACGTAAGGTTTAATCATTAAATATCCTTAGTCGTAGTATTATCGAGACTGGACATCGATAATGCGAAATAGGCTAGTATTACACTTTTGCGTGTTATGGAAGCGTAACTGCATAGTTCTCATATATTTGGGTATTGGATACTCATGCAAGTGTAATATGAGGTTTTGTTTACCGATGGTACGGAAACAGCTTCGCTCTGGATAGACCCTCGGAATCCCATTGGTAGTATGACTATGTGTCTATGGGAATCCAAATCAGGGTAGGTGTATTTGGTCTTAACCTGAGACTTACATCGCTAATATTTGCGACAATCAATATACTTTGGTTTTGGTTGTCCGAGGCTTTAACAGATTCTGTGTACGTCTCTTCTGGGTATACTGAGAATCGTAGTGTATTGGATATGATGTCAAGATGGAACTATCACTTCAGTTATATGGAGATGATGATCACGCAAGATACAAACTGGTACTCTTATGTACTGCAGTCATCGGGATAATATGACTAGGTCATGATTATCCGATTATAGAGACTGGTTACCAGAGATCCGATATATGCTTCGTACGTGGCAGACACAATTCCAGCCCAAGGCCTAGCATGTGATATCGATATTGGATCGTAATACGCAATACTACGCCTGACAAAGATTATATATTCCTTAAAAGAATATTTCTGGAGAATTGGGTAGGCACGATGCTTTACTAGAAGCCAACCATGTCTTGTAAATTGGTAAGAACGTGGTACTGGGTACGCACGAATTCCGATAGTCCGATGACCGGATTTACTGCCAACATATCCAGGGATCTCATGGGTCACTTCCCGAAGATGCACCGATGACGTTTGACTCGAACATAATTAATCTGGGATTAATTATGAGAGAGAGAAAATTAATCTAGGATTAATTACAACAAGAATTTATCTGGGATAAAATTCAAATAGTAGAGAGAGAACGATTAATTTGGAATTAATCGATTAAATAATATATTCGATATATTAAATGAAATTAGATTTCATAACGGAATTAAAATTGGATTTTAATTCGGGCGAACGAATTAATTTAGAATTAATTCGCGAGCGACTTTAATAGTAATTTTGCAAGCCATAATTATTTAATTAAATTTGATTTAATTAAGTCGCAACGAAAAATTCGTTAATTCGGAATTAACGAACCCGAGCCCGAAATGTGTTTAGCGGGCCCACTCGGATTTTGAATTTAAAGAGGGGCCCACAAATCACATCACTAGTCAACTTTGTTTACCTTTTGGTTGATGGAAGTTGGTGGTTGGTGGAAGCTTGTTTCTTACACAAGCTTAATTTAGTTTTTGATGTGTGATTGACCTTTACCTAATTGGATTTTGGTATATGGTATTTGATTTTTTGGAAAACAATTACATAACACACAAAAACAAAACAATTTATCTCTCTCCCTACCATAAGGCCGAAACTTCTCCTATTCTCTTAGAAAATTTGTTGCAAATTTTCTTCTTTGCTAGCAGATTCAAAGATCAAACAAAGGTGTTAAAGAAAATTTCCCATTGAGTTTGGAATTCAAAGTTCTAGCTTGAAGCTCAACATACAATCAAAGAGGAGCTTGGAGCACTACACAAAGGTTGGAAATTTTTGTATTCTCTACATCCCTTAGCCGATCAAAGTGAGTATATTTCCGCAACTTACTTTGTTAATTCACACAATTTTATGCTTAATAGATCCTTGGCATGTTCTAGGAGAACCCAACAGTGGGTAAATGAGCCAATTTTAAGCATGAAGTTATTAGGGTTCATAAACTTGAATTTGGGTAATTTTGCTTAGAGCATGATTTTGTCAAATTGAGTGTTTGGTTATGTTTGGATTATGATAACTTAGAGTTATACATGATTAATTTGGATAAAAATTGATTAGATAATTTTTCCCTAAATTCCTTATGATGACCGAAACATTGGACCCTTGTAGTTCTTGGTGATTTTGATTTTTTTTGGACCATTGGATGTGTTTAAAATGCATGGATATATTGATTTGTGAATTAATTGGATTGAAATCAAAATTGATGAATAAATCCCATGATTGCCGTGAGCCTTGGAAGCATGTTGGAGTTTGATTTTGCTTCAATAATGTTGGACATATATTGAAAATGATTAAGCATGATTAATTAATTAAATTGGTATTTTGGAAATGTTAATTTAAATAATTAATTATAGGTATACACTTTAATTAAATAAATTGTGATATTTGGAATATTGGAATTTAATTAATTGGGCTAAAATTGTTGTATTTGGGCCTAATGGGCTTGGTTGGGCCAAGTTGGTTTAGGACAATTGGATTGGATCCAAATTGGGCCTAAAACCATATCATTAAGTCCAAATATAATAAATGGGCCTTTAAATAATTAATTGGGCCTAATGGGTGTAGGCACTGCATTTTTGCATATAAGTCCCGAGGATGAGTCTCGTATGGAGACACTACCTCTTTTTATTGTGGAAGTCGCGGGAAACGGACGTTGGAAGGGAAGAGTCAAGAATTGACACATTGTTGGATTTAATTCGCTGGAGTAGCTGCGGGTTCGCTTGTTGGACCTCCGTTTTAAAACAACAAACCATAAAACCCTGGAATATTCTCACAAAAAAATCACAAACGGAAGAAATAAATCCTTCAATCCACTGCCCATCTCACGCATCTGCCTATCTCACGCCAAGTCCCTTCACTGCACTGCCCAGTTTTCCGCACCATCAACCCCTCACTGCCTAAACTGCCTTCACGTTACAAAGCCATCTGTCCATCTTCACGCAACAACTATCCCCTTTCACGCCTAGCCACATAGCTCCCACTACAGCCCTTCACTCTCGCATGCACATGTCAAAACCCTAGACCTGCACTCAGCACACACGCTCACGTCCCTCCATAAATAGACCCCTCACTAGCAGCCCACTCATCACGCCCAAAGCCCCTCCTTCATCACGCCTAAACACTACCAGTGAACTGCCCTTCATCACGCCCAAAGCCTCTCATTCAGCACGCCTAAACACTGCCAGTGAACCTGCCCATTGACCACAAAACAAAGCCACCGAACTGCACCCTTATTTCGCCACAAACTGCCCTTATCAAACTGCCAGACCGGCCAGTAACAAATATAACCCTGAAACCGTGACCCTAATTACCCAAAACTAGTCCCAAAATAGTGACCTGAACCGCACCATAAACAACTCTTAACTGCAGCCCTATAGCACAGAAAATAACCCCCGAACAGCAGCGAAACGGAGTGAAAACAGCAGCCCAAACAGCGAAAGAGCGAGGAAAAATATTGGATTAGTGAACCAGGAAAGTTGCGGAATATCAACCCTTTCAACTGCCGTGTAACGCGCTTTCGAGAGACGTCAAAAGAGGTTAGATCTGAGGGCACCTTCTTTATTTATTATTCTTCATTTTTTATTTATTTTAATATATTATCGCATGAGAGTCAATTTTTGATGCATGATGTGAATTCCGGGTGAACGGAATGCATGTTCTCTTTTGTGGTATATCGGATGGAAACCCAAACATAAATTCTGTAGCCGAATCTGAATGGACGGTAGTGCGGTTTGCACTCGGGATACAATGCCACGTACTACTTAAGAGACACACGTATTTCGTTTCATCCAAACATGTATGCGAGCATGATTTAGTATTGTATGTTATTTATTCTTTTTAAGCATGATTTAGTCTACTATGTTATTTATTTTTTAAGAATGATTTAGTTGTTTATTTTTAAGCATGACTAGTTATTTGTTTTGAGTTTGGAATTTGCATTAGGTTTATGTTTTTGTTTGCTTTTCGCATTATATAATTGAAATATGTTCATGAGATTGCCGTGTGTTGTCGTGTGTTATGAGGACTTACTTTCCAAGCATGCAAACTTAGACATAGGATTTATCTTTATGAACATGAACTAGATATAGGTTGTTCTTGAGCATGTTGCGTAGATTCGGTTAAGATATTGCACAAATCACATCATTACAAGTGGCATAAGTAAGAGACCATTTCGAACCCAACAGGTTTGAGGTCTTCCCTTGCGAGGGGTGAGTGCGGCCTTAAATCTTTATCCCGGTTCACACCGGGTAGCGAATCCATGTTATTTCTCCGGTTTAGTTCCCCGTGAGCTATTCCTTACTCCCAACTAGGCCGCGAGCCTAGAACAACATCGTCAAGTTCTGTGTCCTACAGTCTGGCGACTCCATTAGGGATAGAGAATTGGCCCTGAAATCATGCCTTGTGATGTTTATGATTTGTGATTTAGTTAATCGTGTCTACCGTGGGTTGAAATGGGTTTAATCAAAGGCACTTTTAAGGCCAGATAATGGTTTGGTGTCTTCCTTCATTCACTACCTTTCTATAAGGAAAAGTTGTGAAGGCACCTAGATAATCATGTACCCGTAGCTCACTGTGATGGACTAATTTGGAGGACTTGTTGTTTATTCCTGGCACCAAGGCGATAAGAGCCTAAGAGACTTGGGTATTTAAGAGAGTTCGCTCCACCCTCTCTTTGGGGAATCTACAATGGGAAATCCATTTGACATTCAGTCACACACCATAACTTGTTGGCACGTACCTTAAGGTATAAAAAAGGTGCGCTCACTTGGTCGCTCGAACCCTTGAGTGGGGAGTCCTAGTTGTGGGCAATCCTTCGTCAGCGAGAGCCTTTGTCCGCACTCCCGTAAACCCACATGAGAACCTTAGTCGTAGAACTAGTAGAAATTACCTCTTTATGTTTATGTTTTGGACCACCGTCATTTGGATCCAGTTGGACTTCTTGTCAAGAGATGTGAACTTGTTGGGCCATTTAAACTGGGACGAGTTCGTGTCCTTTGAAAATTGGGCCAAAAGCTTCTAAAATACCGATGGGCCATTTTGCGTTTGGGCCTCTTATCATTTGAAGTTGTTTAGCCATGTTATCGCAAAGATGTAAACCTGTTGGGCCTTTTCAACTGGGGCAAGTTTGCACCGCGCAATAGTATGATTGAATACTTTAAAATGATAATGGGCCGACTTATATATCTCATACATCGTACGCATCTCATGCATCTCATGCATACACGCATCATGTTAACCCTTTGTGTCTTAAAAGCCATCATAGATATCCGTTGGGTTAGAAAAGAAAAAAGATTTGTCAAAAAGAGTTTAGCAAACATGGATATCGGGGAAAAGGAAACCAATGAACAGAAAATTTTACGGCAATGATAGAAAGACCATTGAGGGGGCCTTCAGCAAAAAAAGAAAAAAAAATTGTGTGTTTTTTAGTCCTTAATAGTTAGGCATAAGTCCGATGATAAATTGATTGCTTTAGGGTGAAATCTTAGAAACGATTGATGCGCTTTTATCTGATACTTTGAGAGATTGATCTATGTTAGACTCGTAACAACTTCACTATAGGTTCTTAGCGGTGAAAACCTGAGTAGTTGGCAAGGTGACTAGTTGAAGAAATTGTAGGTCGGTGAATGACCGTTTGCTTAGATGTCTATCTTGATTTGCTTATGTTATGATGTGTGGTATGGTTGAAAATGAAAGAAAAGTCTCTAAAGAAAAGAATTGAACCACCTATAACTGATAAGCGTGAAGCTACCCATGGGCGAGTATTAGAACCACCATGAGGAGAAATACTACCTTAAAGGGTAGGTGTGTTGAAAAAAAAAAGAGAGAGAAAAAAAAAGTTCAAAATGAAAAGAAAAAAGAAAGAGACAAAAGAGAAAGAAAACCATACCACATTGAGCACAGAAAAGCAACTGTAGCTATAATTGAGACATCTAGGTTGGTTTGACCTATCGATCCCAGTTTTTTTGACGAAATCATTTAGTTGGCTTACCTGGGGATGAATCTGCAAAGGAACCTTTGCACACACACACTTTGAGTCTGGCTTAGATCATTTATTCAAAGACTTAGATTTGAGTTGCATTGAATGTTTTGAAGGTTCTCTGGTTTCAATACTAGGCATTCTTTGAGGGCAATAATATTTGTAACTATTGGGACTATTTCATAGCATGTGATATAATTTGGTGATATAGAATTCTATATCATGTGGTCCACCTTGACCTAATGCAAGCAGCGGATAGCAGAAAGCTAAATCAAGGCTGGGGCGACCAGTCTACCACCTCGCGAATCAGGGGCGTATTGGGATCTTGAGCCATGAGACTAAAGAAAATTGAGCAATTACCAGAAGAGAATTGACAGAAAGAAACTGTAAGCAGACCCCGGGGGTGACCGAAGACAGTTATAGGCGAGAAGCACCGAAGAGCACAAGGAAGACCTAACCCATCGGAATAGGAAACACATTAATGCATGCATGCATACACGTCATATACACGCAATCTTTGTCTTGTTTTTGTTCACAGGTTTTAAAGAAAAGGAGAAAGTGGCAAATGCAAGCCAACCAGAAACATCAACATAGCATCATAAGTTTCGGGAATGAATCCCAGGGCCGAGGCCCACACCGTCAGAGTTTTGGAATGAATCCGGGAATGAATCCTAGGGTCGAGGCCCATATCATCAGAGTTTTGGAATGAATCCGGGAATGAATCATAGGGTCGAGGCCCACATCATCAGAGTTTTGGAATGAATCCCAAGATCGATGACCACATCGTCAGAATTTTGGAATGAATCCCAGGGTCGAGGCCCACATCATCAGAGTTTTAGAATGAATCCCAAGGCCGAGGACCACATCGTCAGAATTTTGGAATGAATCCCAGGGTCGAGGCCCACATCGTCGAAATTTTGGAATGAATCCCAGGGTCGAGGCTTACACCAGTATCAGTATCAGGTTTGGGGATGAGTCCCAAGGCCGAGGCCCACACTATCAACGGTTTGGGGAATGAATCCCAAGGTCGAGGCCCACATCATCAGAGTTTTGGAATGAATCCGAGAATGAATCTCAGTTTTGGAATGAATCCGAGAATGAATCTCAGTTTTAGAACGAATCCGAGAATGAATCCAGGAATGAATCCCAGTTTTGGAATGAATCCGGGAATGAATCTCAGTTTTGGAATGAATCCGGGAATGAATCTCAGTTTTGGAATGAATCCGGGAATGAATCTCAGTTTTGGAATGAATCCGGGAATGAATCCCAGTTTTGGAATGAATCCCAGTTTTGGAATGAATCCGGGAATGAATCTCATTTTTGGAATGAATCCGGGAATGAATCTCAGTTTTGGAATGAATCCGGGAATGAATCTGAGTTTTGGAATGAATCCGGGAATTAATCCCAGTTTTGGAATGAATCCCAGTTTTGGAATGAATCCGGGAATGAATCCCAGTTTTGGAATGAATCCGGGAATGAATCCCAGTTTTGGAATGAATCCGGGAATAAATCTCATTTTTGAATGAATCCGGGAATGAATCCCAGTTGGAATGAATCGGGAATGAATCTCAGTTTTGGAATGAATCCGGGAATGAATCTCAGTTTTGGAATAAATCCAGGAATGAATCCCAGGGTCAAGGCCCACATCGGAATAAATCCGGGAATGAGTCCCAGGGTTGAGGCCCACTTCACCAACAGTTACAGGAATGAATCCTAGGGTCGAGGCCCACTTCACCAACAGTTACGGGAATGAATCCTAGGGTCGAGACCCACTTCACCAGCAGTTTTGGGAATGAATCCCAGGGTCGAGGCCCACTTTATCAACTCGGTTCGAAAATGGACCACCTCTCATACAACATAGTTCGAGGATGAACCATCGCATCACAGCATCAGTTTTACCGGGTATTGAGATACAGCTTTAGTTTTTCCAGGTATGGCACTCCGGGTTTGGAGATATTTCAGCGACGCCTCGGGTATGGGGTTTAGCATGCCAGGTACGGCACTCCGGGTATGGAGATATCATTGCGATACTCTAGTATGGAGACGCAACCGCGACACCTCGGGTATGGGGTTTAGCTTGCCAGGTACGACACTCCGGGTATGGAGATATCACTGCGACACTCTAGGTATGGAGACGCAACCGTGATGTTTCGGGTATGGGGTTTAGCACGTCGGGTATGGCTCAACAAAATCAACTCTGCGACACTCTAGGTATGGAGACGCAACCGCGACACCTCGGGTATGGGGTTTAGCACGCCGCGAATGGCACAACAAAACCAGCTCTGCGACACTCTAGGTATGGAGACGCAACCGCGACACCTCGGGTATGGGGTTTAGCACGCCGGGTATGGCACAACAAAACTCACAAAACAGGCAAGTCAAATGGCAGCTGGCGAGCCAGGTAAGTAAAAATGCATGCATAACTTTGATAGGATTATCATTGTCACACACTGCACAAGTCCCATCAAAGTGGGGGCGACTGTAGGCACTGTATTTTTGCATATAAGTCCCGATGATGAGTCTCGTATGGAGACACTACCTATTTTTGTTGTGGAAGTCGCGGGAAACAGACGTTGGAAGGGAAGAGTCAAGAATTGACACATTGTTGTATTTAATTCGCTGGAGTAGCTACGGGTTCACTTGTTGGACCTCCGTTTTAAAACAACAAACCATAAAACCCTGGATTATTCTCACAAAAAAATCACAAATGAAAGAAATAAATCCTTCAATCCACTGCCCATCTCACGCCAAGTCCATTCACTACACTGCCCAGTTTTCCTCACCATCAACCCCTCACTGCCTAAACTGCCTTCACGTTACAAAGCCATCTGTCCATCTTCACGCAACAACTATCCCCCTTCAAGCCTAGCCACATAGCTCCCACTACAGCCCTTCACTCTCGCATGCACATGTCAAAACCCTAGACCTGCTCTCAGCACACACGCTCACGTCCCTCCATAAACAGACCCCTAACTAGCTGCCCAATTATCACACCCAAATCCCCTCCTTCATCACGCTTAAACACTGCCAGTGAACTACCCTTCATCACGCCCAAAGCCCCTCATTCAGCACGTCTAAACACTGCCAGTGAACCTGCCCATTGACCACAAAACAAAGCCACCGAACTGCACCCTTATTTTGCCACAAACAGCCCCTTATCAAACTGCCAGACCGGCCAGTAAAAAATATAACCCTGAAACCGTGACCCTAATTACCCAAAACTAGTCCCAAAACAGTGACCTGAACCGCACCATAAACAACCCTTAACTGCAGCCCTGTAGCACCAAAAATAACCCCCGAACAGCAGCTAAACGGTGTGAAAACAACATCCCAAACAGCGAAACAATGAGAAAAAACGTTGGATTAGTGAACCAGGAAAGTTGCGGAATATCAACCCTTCCGACGGCCGTGTAACGCGCTTTCGAGAGACGTCAAAAGAGGTTAGACCTGAGGGCACCTTCTTTATTTATTATTCTTCGTTTTTTATTTATTTTAATATATTATCGCATGAGAGTCGTTTGTTGATACATGATGTGAATTCCGGGTGAACGGAATGCGTGTTCTCTTTTGTGGTATATCGGATGGAAACCCGAACGTAAATTCTGTAGTAGAATCCAAATGGACGGTAGTGCGGTTTGCACTCGGGATACAATGCCACGTACTACTTAAGAGACACACGTATTTCTTTTCATCCAAACATGTATGCGAGCATGATTTAGTCTAGTATGTTATTTATTCTTTTTAAGCATGATTTAGTCTAGTATGTTATTTATTTTTTAAGAATGATTTAGTTGTTTATTTTTAAACATGACTAGTTATTTGTTTTGCGTTTGGAATTTGCATTAGGTTTATGTTGTTGTTTGCTTTTCGCATTATATAATTGAAATATGTTCATGAGATTGCCGTGTGTTGTCGTGTGTTATGAGGACTTACTTTCCAAGCATGCAAAGTTAGACATAGGATTTATCTTTATGAACATGAACTAGATATAGGTTGTTCTTGAGCATGTTGCGTAGATTCGGTTAAGATATTACACAAATCACATCATTACAAGTGGCATAAGTAAGGGACCATTCCGAACCCAACAGGTTTGAGTTCTTGCCTTGCCAGGGGTGAGTGCAGCCTTAAATCTTTGTCCCGGTTCACACCGGGTGGCGACTCCATGTTATTTCTCTGGTTTAGTTCCCCGTGAGCTATTCCATACTCCCAACTAGGCCGTGAGCCTAGAACAGCGTCGTCAAGTTCTGTGTCCTACAATGGGCCAAAATTAATTTTATGGCAAATGGTGATTCCTTATTGGGCTTTGGTTGCCAAAGTCCATGCCTTATGAATTAATTAAAAGCCCATTGGACTTTAATTAAATTGACATTGGATGTTAATTGGGCCTTTGAGGCCGATTAAGATTAGATTTAGAATCTAAGTTGTAAAGGCATATTAAAAGTGTAATTATTTAATTTGGAATTAAATAAGAATTAGTATTGAATACAAATTAAATTGGATTTAAAATTGTAGTTCGCTATAATTCAAGAATACTTACTTTGAGTATTTATTCTTAAACGAGTTGGACTCGCGCAAATCAAATCGTTGTTTGAACATTGGATGGTCACTAATTCAAAGATTAATTAATTGGATTATATTGATTTAATATTATGCTTTGTGTGAATACATGGATGTATTGTATGAATAATGTATATCAGATGGATATTAGAAGGGTTAAGGCAATTTTGGAAATTGTTATAATAAATTTAGAATTTATTAAATTGGACATGCGTGTCCAGCCTTTATCTCTTGACTCTTTGTAATTCTCTTCTCACCAATTCCCCTCAATGTTAATGAGGTTTCTTTAATGTATTATGTAATTGGGTAGAAGTTAGAATAGTGCTAGCCGGGGAGAGGAAATTGAGAGATTTGTTCTAGGAACAATTTGTTAAATATCCATCCGCATATCATTATTATTTATTTGCACCTTATTATGCTTTTAGAAAATGTTTAAGGGTGTATGATGAGACCTAATTAAAGATAATAAATTGGTTGCCAAATCGCGACAAAAACCCTTATTTTATATTAAGCGTTTTTTCCTTCCATTGAGTGATTCTCTCTCAAGATCCAAGATTGACATTGGTTTGTTGGCCAAAGTCAAGACCTTTGTCCATCGCGGATGTGTTTGAATCATGAAAGCTTTGTTCCATATCGTACGTCTTGGGCAAGTTGTGATTTGTTGGCCAAAGTCAATGTCACTTCTTGTTCATCGGCCTCGATTACGAAGCTTTCCCACTGTCAATGGGTCACGCTTAACTGGTTTCATTAAGCTTGTTGAGCCAAAGCCAAGGCTTAGTTGATTCAGAGGAAAAATGTTAGGGAATATATCAGATATATTGGCATATATTGGATATATGTTTCGGACTTGGATGTCCACCTACTAGATCTAGGAATTGGATGGGATCCAATTGATCTTAGAGATCTACCTAGTTAAGTTTCATACAATTTGTTGGCCAAAGTCAAGGTTGTGTGTTATTTAATGGGATCATAGCCCACTAGGAAATTAGGTTTCCCGAGTACTCCATAGAGGGTTAGAGGCTCGCCGAAAAATAGTGGGAGGCAAGTATTAAATTTGCAATTTCGTTTAGATACTTGCCAATATGCGCTCATTTCATTTTTCGTCATTAAAATATTTATATATATTAGTTGGACTAATATTCAATTGTTTTTTTAATTAAACAGTTGGACTGTATTCAAACTACTTCATTTATAGTTGATTATATAATTGGATTATAGTAATCAATATATTTGAATTTAACTAATCAAATAATAGTTGATTATATAGTTAGACTATAGTAATCATTATATTCGATTGTACCCAAAATCGTTGATTGGATAGTTGGACTATTGAAATCAAGATAACTGAAAGATTAGCGTTTAAAACATAATCCTGGGTGAAAATGTCTTTAAGCGGCTTCAATTTTCAAATTAGGAATAGAACCTCATGATAGTTCTGGGAGCCAAGAAGTTGAGCAAATAGTGGAGCATGAGCTTTGGAAGACTCATGGTGATGATAACTTTAATGCTCAATCGGTTATGCTTGTCGCAATGATTCCTTAATTTCTTTGTCAGAAGTAAGGATTAGATCCTTATAGTATGATATTGAAATTGAAGGATCTTCATAGATCTATTCTTAGATCTTAGAAGTACTAATTGCAATAGAAAACTCTTGGAGAGTTAATGGCTATGCTCAAGGAGACAGAGCCTGAGCTAACAAAAGGGCAAGAACCGCAAGGCGCATCTTACTTCGACATCCCAGAAGGCCAAGGCTTGGTCGAAGGCTTCTGGGGGTGTGAAGAAAAGGGCAAGGCTAAATCGTCACTGTCTTCTGGGAAGACAAATGACATATCCCAAGTTGTCTGCCTAAACTGTAGCAGGAGACTCACTTCAAATGAGATCGACATACAAGTCGGAAACAGGACGAGAGTCCCTGTTTTGGCCGTAGGAACCTAAGTTTTGGAACTGCCCTTTGGGCATGTACTTAAATTAGGAGACTGTTATAATGTATCTAGTTTGACTAGAAACATTATCTCTGTATCTAGTTTAACTCGTTGCAGGAATACCTTTATATTCTAGAATACTAAATGTTTTGTTTATAAAGATGATATTGAGATATACACATTATATGTGAATAACAATATCTATATTTTGATTATAAATGAATCTCAAACATATAACATGACAAACAAATAGCTCAAAATGAATAAATCTGTTAAGACTTAAAAATGGCATTGTTGTCTGGGACACATTAACAAGACTCGTATATCTACACTTTCGAAGAGTGGATACTAGGACAGATTTGATTCTAATTCAAATGATGTCTACGAATATAGTTTATTAGGCAAAATGCCTAAAACACATTTTACTTGGTAAAAGGCAAGTGCCACCGATCTGTTAGCCCTCGTTCATAGTGACGTAAGTGGGCTCATGTCTAGCTAGGCTAGAGGTGGATATAAATACTTCATAACCTTTACGGATGTTGCATCGTGTTATGGTTATGTGTTTCTTAAGAAACACAAGTCAATAACTTTTGATAAATTCAAAGAGTTTCGACACGAAGTAAGAAAATAGACCGGTAAAGTATTAAAAATATTACGATCGGACCATAGTGTAAAATACTTAAACATATGAGTTTCAAGATTACTTGAAAGAGTATAGTATTCTTTCACAGTGGACTCCTCCGGGAACACCTCAATTTGACGGTGTGTCCGAACAGAGAAACTGAACTTTGTTGGACATGGTAAGGTTAATGATGAGTCGCTATGAGCTACCAATTTCCTTATGAGGATACACATTAAACAGTGCAATACTTATTTTGAATAAGGTTCCATGAAAATCTGTTAGACAGACTTCATATTAGATATGAACAGGAAATAAACCGAGTTTCTCATTCCTAAAGATTTGGGAATGCTGGGCAAATGTTTGGATGGTACCAAACTAGAACCCAAATCGAATAACTGCATATTTGTAATTGGTTATCCTAGGGAAACCAAAGTATAGTACTTATACAACTCACAAGAGAACAATGTAATTGTTGCTCTCCATGCGATTTCCTAAGAGGAATTCCTATTTGCAGTGGTAAGTGGGAGGAAAGTAAAACTCGATGAAAATCGGAGTAATACTGTTCCAGGCACCGACTCTTTTACGGAACACAAACAGTTCATCAGGGATGAAAATGTACCACAATCTTCGAATACACAAGAACCATATAAGTCAGAGAGAGTCAGAAACAACTTGGGAGGTATGGGTTTTTGATCTCACCTCATGTAGATATCAATCTTATTGAGGAAGACGAACCGACTACGTATGAGGAAATAATACAAGGCATCGACTCCTTTTATGGCAAAGTGCCATGAAGTCCGAAATGGATTCCATGTATACAACCAAGTTTGGACACTGGTTGATGTACCAGAAGGCATTGTGCTTATTGGTACTATATGAGTCTTCAAGGAAGATATACATGGATGGCAACATAAAAATATGCACAGCTAGGCTTGTACAGAAAGGGTATCGTCAACGACATAGTGTCGACTACGACGAAACTTTTTCATCTGTTGCCATAATTAAATCCATTTGGATAATGCTTGCTAATGCTGCATATTTCATTTATGAAATATGGCATATGGACGTCAAAACCGCTTTCCTTCACGGAAACCTTTTGGAGGATGTTTACAATATCCTGACGGTTTTGTCATGCCAAAACATGCAAACAAGGTTTGCAAGTTAAATCGATCCATTTATGGATTGAAACAAGCATTGTGTTCTTGGAACCAACATTTTGGTGAGATCATAATGGTATATGATTTCATTCAAAACGAATATGATTCTTGTATATATAAGAAGGTTAGTGGGAGCGCACTGACAGTGAATGTTCTATAAGTTGATGATGTATTACTTTTTAGCAATAACTTTCCCATAATATAATCGGTGAAAGCTTGGCTTTCATTAAAATTCTCCATGGAATACCTGGGAGAAGCAGACTTTATTCTAGGAATAAAGATCTACTAGAATAGATTTAGAAAGCTGCTGACAACCCTCCCAGAATTCGTACGTTTTTGAAATGTATGTGACCTAATGTCTCATATGCTTTGAACATATGTAGACGCTATAAGGCCAATCTAGGTGATGGTCACTGGATTGATACAAAGAACATCCTTGAGTATCTTGGACGAACTAAGGATTCTTTCTGATCATATGGGGAAATGAGAACTTAAGGTGATTGGGTTCACCGCTGCAAGTTTTCAAACCGATAAAGACGACTTAAGTCATAATAAGGGTACATATTTAGTTTGAATAATGGAACAGTGAGCTGGAAATCTTCCAAGCAAGATACTATTGCCGAATAAAAAACAAGAGCGGAATATTGCTGCAGCTGAGGCAGCAATAGAAGCATTTTGGATCTATATAATTCAAATTGCATTAGGTATAGTTCTGTTAGCAGCTGAGCTAGGCTACAGCATAGGCTAAAGAATTACGATCTCATCAATGATCCAAGTATATGCTTCGACTAATTCATCTGATTCGTTCGATCATACATCGTGGTGATATGATGATCGAATAAAACGCATCAGATGATAACATTGCAAATCCGCTGACGAAAGATGTTTCTCAGTAGAAGTTTGAGTGACCCGTATATAGTTCAGGTATATGACACTTGAGTGATTGGCTATAGGCCAAGTGGGAGATTGTTGGACAATTTGTACAAAACATGGTGTTGTTGTACAAATTAACTATGTGACAAAGGAAATTACTCTTTTATCATTTGTAATTGGATTACCGGGATATATAAATGATAAAAGTCCATATGATTAGTACCAAATTAATAAGATATGAGACAATATTAATCCACGTTAAGGTTTAATCATTAAATATCCATAGTCGTAGTATTATCGAGACTGGACATCGATAATGCGAAATAGGCTAGTATTACACTTGTGCGTGTTATGGAAGCGTAACGACATAGTTCTCATATATTTGAGTATTGGATACTCATGCAAGTGTAATAGGAGGTTCTGTTTACCGATGGTACGGAAATAGCTTTGCTCTGGATAGACCCCTCGGAATCCCATTGGTAGTATGACTATGTGTCTATAGGAATCCGAATCAGGGTAGGTGTATTTGGTCTTAACCTGAGACTTGCATCGCTAATATATTTGCGACAATCAGTATACTTTGGTTTGGTCGTCCGGGGCTTTAACAGGTTCTATGTACGCCTCTTCTGGGTATACTGAGAATCATAGTGTATTGGGTGTGATGTCAAGATGGAAGTATCACTTCAGTCATATGGAGATGATGATCACACATGATACGGAACTGGTACTCTAATGTACTGCAGTCATCGGGATAATATGACTAGGTCATGATTATCCGATTATCGAGACTAGTTACCAGATATCTGATATATGCTTCGTACGGGGAAGACACAATTCCAGCCCTAGGCCTAGCATGTGATATCGATACTGGATCGTAATACGCAATACTACGTATACTACGCCTGACAAAGATTATATATTCCTTAAAAAAATATTTCTGGAGAATTGGGTAGGCACGATGTTTTGCTAGAAGCCAACCATATCTTATAAATCGGTAAGAACGTGGTACTGGGTACGCACGAATTCGAATAGTCCGATGACCGAATTTACTACCAACATATCCAGGGATCTCATGGGTCGCTTCCCGAAGATGCACCGATGATGTTTGACTCGAACATAATTATTCTGGGATTAATTATGAGAGAGAGAAAAATTAATCTAGGATTAATTACGGCAAGAATTTATTTGGGATAAAATTCAAATAGTAGAGAGAGAACGATTAATTTGGAATTAATCGATTAAATAATATATTCGATATATTAAATGAAATTAGATTTCATAACGGAATTAAAATTTGATTTTAATTCGGGCGAACGAATTAATTTAGAATTAATTCGCGAGCGACTTTAATAGTAATTTTACAAGCCAAAATTATTTAATTAAATTTGATTTAATTAAGTCGCAACGTAAAATTCGTTAATTCGGAATTAAGGAACTCGAGCCCGAAATGTGTTTAGCGGGCCCACTCGGATTTTGAATTTAAAGTGTGGCCCACAAGTCACATCACTAGTCAACTTTGTTTACCTTTTGGTTGATTGAAGTTGGTGGTTGGTGGAAGCTTGTTTCTTACACAAGCTTAATTTAGTTTTTGATGTGTGATTGACCTTTACCTAATTGGATTTTGGTATATGGTATTTGATTTTTTGGAAAACAATTACATAACACACAAAAACAAAACAACTTCTCTCTCTCCCTACCATAAGGCCGAACCTTCTCCTCTTCTCTTAGAAAATTTGTTGCAAATTTTCTTCTTTGCTAGCACATTCAAAGATCAAACAAAGGTGTTAGGGAAACTTTCCCATTGAGTTTGTAATTCAAAGTTCTAGCTTGAAGCTCAACATACAATCAAAGAGGAGCTTGGAGCACTACACAAAGGTTGGAAATTTTTGTATTCTCTACATCCCTTAGCCGATCAAAGTGAGTATATTTCCGCAACTTACTTTGTTAATTCACACAATTTTATGCTTAATAGATCCTTGGCATGTTCTAGGAGAACCCAACAGTGGGTATTAGGGAGGGCTGATTAATTTCATTCCCATGTGCAGGGCTTTTTTTGTGAATTTGGGGTTTGGTTTTCAGTCTTAAATGGGCCTGTTTCACGCGGTTTGGGCTCTTTTAGTCTCGGGCTTTTGGATTCTGTGCGTGGGCTGCTTGTTTCAAATTGGTGTTTTCGGACTCTGATCTGCCGAAAGCTGCTGGGTTATTTTCGGGTCTGTGGTTCATTTCTAATCGGTGTGGGATGTGTTTTGTTGCTTGTGTTTTGGTGTTTCTCTAGCACTACAAGAATCCAGTAATGTGAATGTCCTCCAACTGACGTGCACGAATCCAGTAATGGATCTAAGTGTATGGCATGCGTCTTTGAATGCAAGTGTATGGCATTCTATGTGACTTTATGGGCCTCTTTCGTGGGCCAATTTTTGCTGGACTTTGATCCTACATTGGACTTAGGCTGCTTTGGTTTAAAAAAGTGGAGACCGGTTTAGAAGCTTTGCAAGATCCAGTAGACTGGGGACAATCAGAGAGATAAAAAATAATAAACTTCCTCAACTATTAATAGGATCATTTGTCCCAGCCGACATGCACTTCACATGTCAGGTATAAATATATTCCCCATTTACATACCATAAATGTGGTTCGCAGGCATTGTCATACAGTTCAATACCTGGACCTTCTTCTGGTCCAGACGATATGTAGACTCGGTTCGGTCCCTCTTCGATACCAAACGAGTGAATGTCTTACTGGCCTTCACCAGGTCCGGTCGACGGGAACATTCCCCAATTGGCTCGTGATGGAGTCAAGTTTATTTCATGGATCTTCTTCTGGTCCAGACGACATGTAGACTCGATTTGGTCCCTCCTCGATACCAAACGAGAGAATGTCCTTCTGGCCTTCACTAGGTCCAGTTGACGAGAACACTCCCCAATTGGCTCGTGATGGAGTCAAGTTCAGTTCATGGACCTTCATCTGGTCTAGACGACATGTAGACTCGGTTTGGTGACTATTTGGTACCAAACGAATGACTGACTTTCTGGCCTTCAACCAGTCCAGACGACATCGAGGGCTCCTCTGGTCATTTGACCAGCACCATGGAGATTGTCTTGAACCTTCATCTAGTTCAGTCGACCGGGGACATCCCCCATGAACTCGTGTCAAATCAGGTGAAGACATGGACTAGTCTCAGTCCAGACGACACTGTCATATGAATTAAAACCCTGAATCTTCATCTGATTCAGTCGATAGGGTACATCCCTCATAGACACATGTCAAAGCAAATAGGGGACTTGGACTAAAATCAGTCCAGACATGTAGACCCGATCGATCCTCTGACCAGTCGTATGAAGTGTACCATGAACCTTCATTTGGTTCAGTCGATTGGGGACATCCCCATGGACTCTCATCAAGACAAGTTGAAGACCGGGACTACTATCAGTCCAGACGATATTGAAGGCTCCACTGGACCCATGGCCAATGGCATAGAGTATGCCCTGAACCTTCATCTGGTCCAGTCAACTGGAGACATCCCCTCTAACCCCTTACTAGTCAGATTCAAGACCGCAGCCACATTGTCTATGCGACACTAAAGACGCTTGGTTGTGGCCCGGATCGGGCAACAAAGACTTTCCTGGTTTGGTTCAGACGACACGACCAACGAATACTCTCCAAGCCAATAACTCATTGACTTAGAGAGTATGGGACAAACTGTATGGGCCAAATTTGGTCCAATGGCAATTTCGACCTTTTTCTTTAGGCCCAATACTAAATGCACCCCAGACTCCCCAAACAGTCCCCAAAATGAGATCCAGGCCCAATTCGTCCTTTCAAACCCACAAGGAAGGGCTATCATCTTGCAAACATGGGAGCCCAACTTAAGGAGTGAATGTCGGCCCAATGTTGTTACTAGCCCAAGTAAAATGCCATGCCAAGACCATGTCTCAGGCCTACCATACGCCAGCCCACGAAACGCTCTGACTCATAAATACCCCTAATAACCCAGCCGTTTTCAGCCTTCAACGGGCAAACATAATAATTAACCCTCATGAAATCGGCCATTACCAACACCCAACGGACGAGCAATCAAGTGCAGTAAATACACACGGCTCCCCATAGTGTGTATATAAGAGAAGAAGGTACACAGGGAATATTCATTCAACCTCTCCTACTCATAGCCAAATAGGATTATCTCCAGAGATCTCATAATCACCGACCTACCGCCCTCACGGCATCACACGGGGATCAAGGTAATATATGCCCTTGTTCCTCTACCTACGGTGTTAATAGCTCATTTCCTCTACTGACTTGGGTGTCGGAGTGCCTACGGCACCCACCCACACCGGTGGGTAGAATCTCCACGCTCACCCTACCTCTTTGTTTTGCAGGATCGCTAACGAAATCTCGATTGTGGACTCGGGTGAAAACCAGCGTCCACAAGCACCTCTATTATAAAGGTGCTCCGTATCTCATTTCTGCAGTCTGGTTTCCATAGTTTTCTCTGAAAATTTATGGATTTCCAGCGTCCACGAGGGGTGAGTGCGGCCTTAAATCATTTTCCCAGTTCACACTGGGTGGCGACTCCATGTTATTTCTCCGGTTTAGTTCCCCCGTGGGCTACTCCGTACTCACAACTAGGCCGCGAGCCTTGAACAGCGTCACCGATTTTTATGTCCTACAGTCTGGCGACTCCACTGGGGATAGTGCCCCGAAATAATGCCTTGTAATGTTTGTGATTTTTGTTTTAGTTAACCATGTCTACCGTGGGTTGAAGGGGTTTAATCGAAGGCATTATTAAGGCTAGGTAATGGTTTGGTGTCTTCCTTCATTCACTACCTTTCTATAAGGAAAAGCTGTGAAGGCACCTAGATAATCATGTACTCGTAGCTTACTATGATGGACTAATTTGGAGGACTCGTTGTTTATTCCTGTCACCAAGCGATAAGAGCCTAAGAGGCTTGGGTATTTAAGAGAGTTCGCTCCACCCTCCCTCTAGGGAATCTACAACGGAAAATCCATTTGACAGTCAATCACACACCATAACTCGTTGGCACGTACCTTAGTGTATAAAAAAGGTGCGCTCACTTGGTTGCTTGAACCCTTGAGTGGGGAGTCCTAGTTATGGGCAATCCTTCGTCAGTGGGAGCTTGAGTCTATACTCCTCTAAACCCGCATATGAACTGTACTTCTAGGACCAATAGAAACTATTCTGTTATGCTTGCGTCTAGGACCATCGTCATTTGGATTCAGTTGGACTTTTTGTCATAAGGTATGGGCTTGCTGGGCCATTTAAACTGGGCCGAGTCCATGCTTTATGGCAATCGGGCCAAAGGCTTCTAAAATGCCAATGGGCCATCTTGTGTTTAGGCCCACTTATCGTTCGAAGTTGTTTAGCCATGTTATCCCAAAAGTGAAAACCTATTGGGCCTTTTTCAACAGGGACAAGTTTACCAGCGCAATAGTATGATTGAATGCTTTGGAAATGATAGTGGGCCGACTTACACATTCCATACATCACACGCATACATGCTGACTCAGGGTTTTAAGAGACATCATAGATATCTGTTGGGTTAGGGAAGATGGAAGACTCATCAAAAGGCCGTTAGCGAACATGAGCGAATCAGTTAACGATGGATCTCGTATGGATCAACTGGAAGCTAATCTCACTAAGGTTACCGAGCAACTGCAAGCTTTGACCACTGCTATGACTAATATGGTTGTGCCCCGCGCTGCAGAAGGCTCTGAGAATGAGAGGCGTGATGGCCCTCCGAGTGGGTTGAATGATGATGTCCCCGTCTTTGATGATGACATGGCTGAGTATGCCGCAGGAAGGATAGCCGGATCTCAAGCCGAATTGCAGAAACTCCAAGATCAGATGGAATCGGTTACCCACAAGCTGAAGGGTAAGCATGAGGATTTATTGGATTATAAGGCGATGACTTTTGAGGAGCAGCTGCCGGCTTAATTCAAAATGCCTGGCATAGCCAAGTTCAATGGGAACGGGGATCCGATGGTCCATCTCCGACAATATGTTTCTATAATGAGTTCCATGGGCCTGTTGTAGTGTGAGGGTCAGAAGATGTTTGGGATGTCGCTTGAGGGGGCACCCGTAGTGTGGTACTATGGCCTTGAAATGAAGGTTAATGAAGATTGGAGAGAACTGGCAAAAGCCTTTCTGAAACAATATGTCACAGATTTGGATATCGAATTATCGCTTCGCGACTTGGAGAATACCAAGTAGAAGCATGAAGAGAGCTTCAAAGATTATGTTGACCGCTGGAGAAGCCAGCTTCTGAAAATGCAGACTCGGCCCTCGGAGAAGGACCAAATCAAAATGATCATCAAGGGCACCAAACCCTCCATCTATGGCAAGCTGAGGAGAATGACCTCCATGATTACGGATTTTCGGTAGTTGAGGGAGATTGTCATGGACATTGAAGAAGAGGAAGCAGAGAACATGAAGTTTTATAGTCTAAAAAGGAGGACTGTTGGAGGACCATCAGGTGCCAAACCTGTCTCTGCCGAGGTAGCCACAGTCAGAAGCTGGCGTTTTCTAACCTGGGTAGACCTTTGTCTAAGGTACTTGAGAAGTTGGCGAGACATGGACTCCTTAAACCCTTAGAAGCTAGACCACTCCTCAATCCCCCACCATCTCACTATAACCTGAACCTTTACTGTCACTACCACCAGCAGAAGGGCCATGACACTGACAACTGCGCTAGCCTCAGACATGAAATCCAAGACCTCATAGACTCCCACAAAATACCCGACCCTGAAAAAGAACAGCCCAACACACACCGAAACCCACCTACCAAATTATCACTTTATTCCACCACCTACCTATATGATACGCTCTGACTACCTGAAAGCTTGTCCTCAAGTCCTTTAACCACTAAGCCTTTTACCTGGGGATTTGGGATAACAATAGTGAGGATGAAACAGAGCAGGGGAAGAATTTCTGGGAAGACTTCTCCAGTAGTGATGAAGAGGAGGTGAGAGGAATGACCCGCAGTGGGCATTTCTACAGTGATACTGCAGAAAAGGGCAAGGAAGTGTTGGCAGATGGCAGAGAAACAACAGAAAATGGGGATAATGCTGAAGGAGATGTAGTGTTGCGTCAGCTGAAGAAGAAGCGAGCACATCTAAGCATTTGGGAGTCGTTGTGTGCATCGCATGAGCACATGCGGGCCATGGTTGAGGCCTTGAGCAAGATAAGAATACCAGAAGATGCCAACCCTATGATGTTTGTGGGATCGGTGCAGAAAGAAGCTTCACATGTGATAACCTTTTCTGAGGAGGAACTCCCGGCCGAGGGAAGGAATCATAATAGGCCTTTATTCATAAGAGCTGAAGTGAGGGGTAAGAAGACATCTTGTGTAATGGTGGATGATGGCTCATCCATCAATGTGTGCTCATTGAAGATTTTGGTGAAGTTGGGAATGAAGGAAACAGATCTGAGTCCCTCCAACATGACCATCAAGGCATATGATGACAGTAAGTGAGGAGTTGAGGGCACATTTGCCGCAGTAGTCAAGGTTGGCCCAATTGAGGATGAGGTTGAGTTCACAGTGCTGGATATCCCGGCCATTTTTGCTTTGTTGTTGGTAAGGCCATGGTTTCACAAGCTTGGGGGCGTGCCCTCCACTCTGCATCAAGTTATTAAGTTTCCGTACGGGGGAGAGATTGTCACCATCCGAGCTGAGGTAGACAATATTATGGCCGTTTTGGAAATACAACCTTTCACGAGGTTCCAAGTGTCGGCAACCTTTGAGGAATGGGTAGATCCTAAGGTAGCTAGGATCATAGAGAATATGAAGTTCGAGCCAGGTACAGGTTTGGGTATCGGAGGAGCATTGCCCAACTTCAAGGGGCAGACCACCCGGAGGGGTTTGGGATATAAGTCTGAGGAGGATAAGTCGAAGGCTAAGAAGAAAGGGTTGAAGCTGATGGAATGCTTTGTGAAGGCTACAGGGTATCAAGGAGAGCCCGAACCAGTGGAAGTTAATGGGGTCATGGTACCGGGGTTTGAGATCTTCCAAGATGTGTTGGTGAGAAACCACCGGCATCAGAAGTTGCAAAGAGGAAGAGAAGTGGGAGGAAGAGTTGATGAAGCTGGAGAGTCTGACCCTCGAGGAGAATAAGGAAACCGAGGAAGACCCGGCTGTGGGGGATGAAGCATCTGTGGAGGATGAAGATGTTTATCTATCTGATTTATTCGAATGTATTCATGCATCTGCTAGCAATAAAGACATTCATTTCGCTTACTTGTCTGAGTCTCTCCCTTTCAATTTGCATGACTTGAGTATATTTGACATCAACTCAACCAAAAAAAACACATTCAACATTGGTACGCTTGAAAGCCCCAATGAAGTCTTAATTGCGAGTAAGGTTACCTCTGAAGAGCGGAAGAAATTAGAAGAGATGTTGGTCAAATATGCCAAAGTATTCACTTGGTCCTATGAGGACATACCCGGGGTAGACAGAAGTATCACCCAGTATACAATACCGACTTATCCAAATATGAAGCGGGCAAAGCAAAAACTCCGAAGGATGAGACCTGAGTGGGCCGAGAAGGTCAGAGAAGAAGTCAAGAAACAAATAGATGTGGGATTTCTAGAAGTGGTAAAATACCCTGAGTGGTTGGCAAATATTGTGCCAGTGCCGAAGAAGGATGGAAAGGTCAGAATGTGCATAGATTACAGAGACCTCAAAAAAGCTTGCCCGAAGGATGATTTTCCTATCCCCCATATAGACGTATTGGTTGATAGTGCGGCTTTATCTGCCATGTACTCATTCGCGGATGGGTTCTCAGGATATAATCAGGTTCTTATGGCTAAAGAAGACAAGCATAAGACTGCCTTTGCTACTGAATGGGGTACGTATTGCTACAAGGTGATGTCGTTTGGGCTTAAGAATGCAGGAGCCACTTACCAGTGGATGGCCACTACGTTATTCCATGATTTGATGCATAAGGAAATTGAAGTATATGTGGATGACATAATGGTGAAATCAGAGACAAGAAGCAGACATATAGAAGTACTGGAGAAGTTCCTTGAACGAGTCGACAAATACAACTTACGGTTAAATCCCAAGAAGTGTGTGTTTGGGGTAACGTCAGGCAAGCTGCTGGGAAATACGGTTAGAATGGGAGGAATAGAAATAGACCCTGAGAAGATCAAGGCGATTACAGAAATGCCTGCACCGAAGACAGAGAAATAAGTTAGAGCATTCCTCGGGAAGATTCAGTACATCAGTCGGTTTATCGCCAAGTTGACGTCGGTATGTGAGCCTATATTCAAATTGCTGAGAAAATACCAGCCAGTGAAATGGAATGAGCAATGCTAAGAAGCCTTCGATAAGATCAGAGAATATTTGGTGAAACCTCATGTTTTGAAACCTCCAAGACCGGGCAAACCTTTGGTATTATATTTGGCCATTGAACCCGAAGCGCTAGGGGCAATGATGGTACAAGAAGATGAGACATGGGTAGAGCATGCAGTCTATTACCTCAGTAAGAAGATGCTTTCGTACGAAGCTCGCTATCAAGAAGTAGAGAAGATTTGTTTAGCAGTAGTGTGGGAGTCTAGAAAGTTGCGTCATTACTTCCAATCTTACAAGATCCAAGTGGTAGCAAAGGAGAATCCTTTGAAGTATCTGCATTCAGTGCCTTCGCTAGTTGGGAAGTTAGGCAGATGGTTGGTGTTGCTGACAGAGTTCGATATTGAGTACCTCACTTCCAAAGTAATTAAAGGGCGAGCCGTAGCAAAGTTCCTGGAATTACAACCGATAGAAGGAGATCAATACAAGTTTGAGTTCCCAGATGAGGAAATCCAAGCTATAACAGTCCAAGGATGGAAGATGTACTTTGACGGAGCAGTGAACTGTAAAGGAACCGGAATCGGAATTGTGATAGTAACCCTTGAAGGAGAAACCCTACCTATGGCCAAGAGGTTGACGTTCGGAGTAACCAATAATATGGCTGAGTATGAAGCATGCGCCTTCGGATTGACGACGTTGATAGCCTTGAAAGCTAAGAGCGTGGAAGTCTATGGAGACTCGATGTTAGTAGTCCGACAACTGCAAGGAGAATGGGAATTAAAGGAAGAACGGTTGAAACCTTACTTGTTCCACCTCAGGAGTCTGGCACAGGCCCTCCCCGATTGTAAGTTCCAGCACTTGCCGCGAGAAGAGAACCAAATGGAAGACGCATTGGCTACACTTATCACAACTTGGGAAAATCTGGAGAAGTTGGTGATGAGACCTCTAGTGTTGACGGCGGTAATCAAACCTGTCTACGAGATAAAAGGATATTAGAAGTAGAGGTCGACGACGGGAAACCTTGGTATCACGATATTCAGAGATATCTGGAACACAGGGAATTCCCGGAAGTTGCAAGCAGAAAAGACAGGACAACCATCCAGAAGTTGGCTTCTCAGTATGTGAGTTTGAAGGGAGAACTGTACAAGAGACAGACGAATGGCATTCAGCTGAAATGTTTAAGAAGAAGAAGAGCTCAGAAGGCAATGGAAGAAGTACACGCCGGAGTATGTGGACCGCACATGAACGGATTGAATCTGTCTCGCAAGATAGTAAGACAAGGCTTTTACTGGTCGACCATGGAAGCTGACTGCGCGAAGCTGGTAAAATAAAGCATTGATGATGCCAAGCTCACGGTAACTTGAATCATCTGCCGCACATAGAGTTGCATGGGCTGTCAGAGCCGTGGCCTTTCTCAGCATGTGGAATTGACATGATCAGAGAAATTCGACCGAACGCATCGAATGGACATTGCTTCATAGTTGTGGCAGTAGACTACTTTTCGAAATAGGTGGAAGCCGAGTCATTACATAATGTTACAACAAAGCAGATGGCGAAGTTCATAGCCTGAAATCTCATATGTCGATATGGAATGCCGCATCATGTGGTCACAGATAATGGAGTCCAGATCCAAGGAGAAACAAATGTGATGCTACAGAAGTACGGGATAGGACATCACAAGTCGTCACCGTACATACCGCAGGAAAATGGAGCAGTTGAGGCAGCCAACAAGACGATAAAGATGATATTAGCCAAGATGACAGAGAACTATAAAGATTGGGCCGATAAACTACCGTACGCCCTGTGGGGATACAGAAATTCTGTGAGAACAGCAACAAGAGCCACGCCTTACTCTTTGGTCCATGAAATGGAAGCAGTATTGCCAGTAGAAGTTGAGATACAGTCTATGCGGGTATTAGCAGAAACAGAATTACCTGAACAGGAATGGGCCTCGCAGAGATTTGAATAGTTAGCACTGCTGGATGAGAAGAGGATGAAGTCCTTACAGCATATTTTGATATATCAAAAGAGGTTGGCACGAGCATTCAACAAGAAGGTGTGTCCTACTAAAATCAGAAAGGGTGATCTGGTACTTAAACAGTCAAACTCGTCGACGACCGACCCGATGGGAAAGTTCAGACCTAACTGGGAAGGACCCTACGTAGTCCAGAAAGTAATGGGAAATGGGGCAGTGAGACTGTCAGACTTGGAAGGGAATGATTTCACTGAGCCGATCAACGTGGATAGATTGAAGCAGTATTTTGCCTAAGGAGAAGAAGACCGAGCAGTCACCGGCGGAAGACCTAACCCAACGGAATATGAAATTCATTCATACATGCATGCATACACGTAACGTATATGCATCTTTTTTTGTCGTTTTGTTTGTATTCACAGGATTTCAAAGAAGAAAAAGAAGAAAACGACAAATGGAAGCCAACCAAAAGCAGCAACAGTACAGTGTCAGCAGTTTTCAGGAATGAATCACAGGGTTGAGGCCTAACATCACTTAGTTTCGGGATGAGTCCCAGGGTTGAGGCCCAATCAATATCAGTTTTGGGGATGAGTCCCAGGGTTGAGGCCCACGTTAGTATCGATTTCGGAAAGGAATCCCAAGGGGCGAAGCCCACTTTATCAGCGGTGAAAGGAAGAATTCCAGTGAAAAAAAAGAGAGAGAGAGAGAAGTCCTTGATGGTTAGGCATAAGTCCAGTGATGATATTGTTTGCTGCAAGGTAAAACCTTAGAAACGATAAGTGCAAGATGTGCTCTCATCCGGTATTCTGAGTGGATTGATCTCGGCTAGACTCACGAGCACTTGATTATGGGATTTTAGCAGTAGAAGCCTGAGTGGTCGGCGAGATGACTAGTTGAAGAGATGGCGGATCAGTAAATGACTGTTTGCCTAGATGTCCATCTTGGTTTACTTATGCTATGATATATGATATGGTTGGAAACAAAGAACAAGTCTCTGAAAAGGAAAAGAAAAATAGACCACCTATAACCGATAAGCGTGAAGCTACCCATGAGCGAGTATTAGGACCACCATGAGGAGAAATGCTACCTTAAATGGTAGGTGTGTTGAAAAAAGAGAAAGAAAGAAAAGAGGAAAAGAAAGAAAAAGAAAAGAGAAAAAGAAGTTCAAAATGAAAAGAAAGACAAAAAAAAGACGAAAGAAAAAAAAACCATATCATGTTGAGTATGAGGAAGTAATCACAAAGTATGATCAAGACATCTCGGTTGGTTAGACCCACTGATCCAATTCTCCGAGACAAAATCATCGAGTTGGCTTACTTAAGGATTAAGCTGCGAAAGAGCCTTGACATACACACACTAGGAGTCTAGTTCAGATCACTCATGCAGACGATCGGATTTGAGTGTATTAAATACTTTGAAGGTTCTCTGGTTTCGCCATGAAGCATCCGTTGAGGATGAAAAAATGTTTAAAACATCAGGATTATCTCGTGAGAGGCAATACATCATGTTGATATGCAACATCAACATCAGTATCAGTGTGCGGGAGAGACCCACATCAGTATCAGTTAAGGGGCGAGGCCCACATCAGTATCAGTTTGGGGGCGAGGCCCACATCAGCATCAGTTTGGGGGCGAATACTAATGTGGGCTTCGCCTACATCAGTATTAGTTTAAGGGCGAGGCCCACATCAGTATCAGTTTTAGGGCGAGGCCCACATCAGTATCGGTTTGGGGCGAGGCCCAAATCAGTATCGATTTGGGGGCGAGGCCCACATCAGTATCAGCTTGGGGGCGAGGCCCACATCAGTATCGATTTGGGGGCGAGGCCCATATCAGTATCAGTTTGGGGTCGAGGACCCACTACATCATCAGTTTTAGGATGCGTCCCAGGGTCGAGGGCCCACATTATCAGTTGCAGTTCCGGGATGTGTCCCTGGGTCGAGGACCCACTGCATCGTCAGTTGTACTTCCAGGATGCGTCCCAGGGTCAAGGGCCCACTACATCATCAGTTTTGGGATGTGTCCCAGGGTCGAGGCCCCCGTTGTCAATTGCAGTTCCAGGATGCGTCCCAGGGTCGAGGACCCACTGCATCATCAGTTGTAGTTCTGGGATGCGTCCCATGGTCGAAGGCCCACTACATCATCAGTTTTAGGATGTGTCCCAAGGTCGAAGCCCACACATCAGTCGCAGTTCCGGGATACGTCCCAGGGTCGAGGGCCCACTGCATCATCAACTCAGTTCGAAGCAGCAGGCAAGTCAGGTGGCAGCTGGCGAGCCAAGTAAGTAAAAATGCATTGCATAACTTTGATAGGATTTTCATTGTCACACACTGCACAAGTCCCATCAAAGTGGGGGCGACTATAGGCACTGCATTTTTGTATATAAGTCCCGATGATGAGTCTCACATGGAGACACTACCTCTTTAAGTTGTGGAATTCGCAGGAAACGGACGTCGGAATGGAAGAGTCAGAAATTGCCACCTTGTTGGATTTAATTCATTTGCTTAGCTTCAGGTTTGCTCTCTAAATCTCTGTTTTAAACTTATCCTTAGCCCAAAACCACCGCAAGTCAGACACCAAGCCCACACATCACCAAGCTACACACCAAGCCTACCAAAATGGACCAAAGTCACGCCCAAAAAGACCAAAGCCACGCCCAAAGCATTCCAAAATAACAAAATCACACATTAAACTCATGCTAAAATCAAGACAAATCACCTTCCCAAATTAAAAGATTCAAATCAAATCTCATCAAACACTTTCCTAATTCAATTAAATCATATCCCTAATCAAAATAGAAGAAATCAAATCAAATTAAATCACATCCCTAATTAAATAGGTTTTCCTTATAGAACACTAATTAGAAGATATCCCCATAATTACACAAAATCATTTCCCTATTCGCATAAGGATAACCCCAACTTTTGCCTATAAAAAGAAGCCAAAACCAACCCTTCACACCATAGCTGATTCACGCCCAAAGTATAGAAAAATAGTCCTTGCATCATCGAAAATCACAGCCCATAAACACCCCCTCCATCACTGAAACTGCCTCTGAAAATTACCCCAGCAACCACCGAAAACAGCCCTCACACTGTCGCAAATCACAGCCGGAAACAGTCCACATCCACCGCATAAAACTGCACTCCAAATTACCTTAAACTACCGCAGAAATAGCCCTATACAGCAGCCCTAATTCCCGCACAAACAGCCATATACAACAGTCCCAATCCACGCCAAAAACAACACCAAAACAGCAAAAAATCACACCCCCCAACACACCTAAAAACCGTAAAAATAGTCCCCAACTACCGTGAGAACATTGACCAGAAATAGCAGCCCAAAACAGAGGAAACAACAACCCGAAACAGCGAGGCGACGAAGGAAAATAACGAACCAGTGAACCAGGGGAGTTGCGGAGCATTAACCATTCCGACTGTCCCATAACACACTTCCAAGAGACGAATTAAGAGGTTAGACCTGATGGCACCTTTTTTATTTATTCTCGTTCTTTTGTTATTATTTTTTCCTATGTGTATTGTGGATTCATGAATGTTGTGGCCATGGGATGAATGAAATATGTGTTATCTCTTGTGGTATATCGGATGGAAACCCAGATGTAAATTCAGTAGCCGAATCCGAATGGACGGTGTGGGACACAGAAACTGGGCGACGCATGCTGTCCCGGGCTCACGGCCCGGTTGGGAGTACGGAGTAGCCACGGGGGACTAAACCGGAGAATAATGGAGTCGCCACCCGTGTGAACCGGGACAAAGATTTAAGGCCGCACTCACCCCTCGCAAGGGAAGACCTCAAACCGTTGGGTTCGGAATGGTCCCTTACTTATGCCACTTGTAATAAAATGATTTGTGCAATAATCTAACCAAGCCTAAGCAACATATTTTTCCAAGTGTACAATAATCCTAAATTCACATACATTAAGATGAAGTTTGCATCTAAATTTGTATAGAACCTATGTCCAAGTTTGCATGCTTTCAAAAATACATCATTATAACGGCAAGCATTCATGAATACAGAAATGCAAATAAATCATAGTCATGCTAGCTTGCGATATCAAAATGACGGTAAATATGCAATTTCACATTGATAGACACAGAAGCGCAAACAAATAACATTTGGAATTTAAATGACGAATAATAAATAAATCAAAGCAACATAAAACAAAAGAATGTGCCGCTACCTCAAGCGGTACGTGGAGTTGTATCCCGAGTACATATCATACTACCGTCCATTCGGAATCGGATATGAAATTTATGTCCGGGTTTCCATCCGATATACCGCGAGAGTTGACACATCTTTCATTTTATCCTAATGCCACAACATACAATATTTCGTAATACATGCATATTTATCTACTCAAGGGCCACAACATACAATATTTCGTAATACATGCATATTTATCTACTCAAGGGCCACAACATGCATTTTAATATAATAATCATGCGAACAATACTCAATAAATAATAAAAATAAAACTGAAACGAGTGTGAAAAATACCCTCAGGTCTAACCTTTTTTTCCGACTTTCGGACTTGCGTTTCACGGATATTGGAAGGGTTAAAGCTCCTCACTTTTTCGTTTCACTGGCTTAGCGTCTTAGCTCGCTGTTTCGCTATTTTGCTTACTGTTTGACCTCCGTTTGGCTGCTGTTTTCTCTGTGTTTCTGCTTATTGTTTCAGGTCTTCAAAGCTACAGTTTTGTGTTTTTCCGGGGACTGTTTTGGGCAGTTTTTTAGTGCAGTTTTGGGGAATGTTTTATGGACTGTTTTGGGGGTTTCAGTAGCGGTAAAACTGGACAGAATAGAGGTGTAATGTGCGGCAGTGAATGAGGCAGTGCAGTGGGCGTTTTGGGGTTGTGTTTTGGGCGTGCAGTGGGGCTGTGTTTTGACGAGAGTTTAAAGGGGTTCTTGGGGCTGTTGTGAGGCAGTTAACGTGGTGCATTCAGTGGGGGAGATGTGTGGCTTAAAGGGCTGTATTGTGCGTGGATTGTATGTGGCTTGTTACGTGAGTGGAGTGTGTGAAGGGGCAAGTGGCGTGAGGCAGTGAATGGTTAGCGTGAGCAGGCTGTGAAGTTGCCGAGTGTAAGGGTTGGTGAGGGGGCAAGTTTAGTGGAGAGTAGGTGGCCGTGTGTCAATGTATAGGCTGTGTGAGTTTGAGGGCTTCGTTGCTTTGTGTGAATGGGTTTATTTTCGTGAGTGTATGGCAGTTTTGTTACATGCGTGAATGGGAGGGCTTGGAGAGGAGGAAGGCTTTGGTTTTAGGCCAAAGGTGCTTTAAAACGGAGGTCCAACGAGTGAGCTTGACGCTAAACAAGCGAGTCAAATTCGACAAAGTACTGATTTCCATCTTTTCCCTTCCGACGTCCGTTTCCCGCGGTTTCCGCGACTTAAAAGGTAGTGCCTCAAAATGAGACTCATCATAGGGATTCACATGCAAAAATGCAATGCCTACAGTCGCCCCCACTTTGATGGGACTTGTGCAGTGTTTGACTTTGAACAATCCTATCAAAGTTATGCAATGCATTTCTACTTACCTGGCTCGCCGGCTGTTGCTTAACTTACTTGTTATCTTGAGATGCTTTGACCTTTGGGCTTTATTCCCGCACTGCGTTGAGAGAGAGCTTTATTCTCCCAAGCTTTATTCCCGAGATGTTTTGCAAGTGGGCTTTATTCCTCTACGCTTTGTTCCCGAACTGTGTAGAGATATGGCTTTATTCCCTTGGGCCTTATTCCCGAGCTGTGATAAGATAGAGCTTTATTCCCTTGGGCCTTGTTCCCGAACTGTGTTAGGATAGAACTTTATTCCTCTGGGCCTTGTTCCCGAAATGCTTTGAAAGTGGGCTTTATTCCCTTGGGCCTTATTCCCGAACTATGTTAAGATAGAGCTTTATTCCCCTGGGCTGTATTCCCAACCTGTGTTAAGATATGGCTTTATTCCCCTGGGCCTTGTTGGGCTTTATTCCCTTGGGCCTTGTTCCCGAACTATGTTAAGATAGAGCTTTATTCCCATGGGTTGTATTCCCGAACTACTTTGAAAGTGGGATTTATTCCAATAGGCTTTATTCCCGAGCTATGTTAAGATGGAGCTTTATTCCTCTGGGCTGTATTCCCGAACTGTGTCAAGATAGGGTTTTATTCCCCTAGGCTTTGTTCCCTAACTATGTTAAGGTATGGCTTAATTCCAGAATTGTGCTAAGAGAAGGCTTTATTCTCATGGGTTGTATTCTCGAACTGTGTCAAGATGAAGCTTTATTCCTCTAGGCTTTGTTCCCGAGCTATGTTAAGGTAGGGCTTTGTTCCCAAACTGTGCTGAGAGAAGGCTTTATTCTCATGGGCTGTATTCCCGAACTGTGCTGAATGTGGGCTTTATCCCCGATCTGAGCTGACTGTGGGCTTTGTTCCTGAATTGCACGGAATGTGGGCTTTATTCCCGAATTAAGCTGATTGTATGCTTTGTTCCTGAAACTGATGATGATGCTAATGTGGGCCTCGCCCCCAGAGTGCCATACTCAAAACTCAAACTCAAATGGGCCTCAACCCTGGGATTATTACCCGAATTCGATACTGTGCTTTTCACCGTTTCTGATTAGCTTGTTCTTTTCCGCTTTCTCTTTTCTTCTTCAAAACCTGCGAATACAAAACAAACACAAAACGAATGCCAAAATGTGTTACGTGTATGCATGCATGAGTGTGCTCTATTTTGGAGCGCCATTTTCAGCATTTGTTGTGTGTGCTCCATTTTGGAGCGCCATTTTCGGCTTCTGCTGTGTGTGCTCCATTTTGGAGTGCCATTTTCGGCATATGTTGTGTGTGCTCCATTTCTGAACCGTGTTGTCTGAGAATGTGGCTCATTTTTGAGCCGTTACTTGATGAGGTGGTCTTTTCTGCTACAATCCTGCGAATACAAAACAAAAATTGTATGTATATGATATGTATGCATGTATGTATGGATGCATGATGCTGATGTGGGCCTCGACCCCCAAACCGATACCGATGTGGGCCTCGCCCCTAAACTGACACTGATGTGGGCCTCGCCCCCAAACTGATACTGATATGGGCCTCGCCCCTAAACTGATGCGGATGTGGGCCTCGCCCCTAAACTGATACTGATGTGGGCCTCGACCTTTGGGACTCATCCCCAAACTGATACTGATGTGGGCCTCGACCCTGGGAATCATCCCCAAACTGATACTAATGTAGGCCTCGGCCCTAGGACTCATCCCCAAACTGATGCTGATGTGGGTCTCGGCCCTAAACTGATACTGATGTGGGCCTTGCCCCCGACTGATACTGATGTGGGCCTTGCCCCCGACTGATACTGATATGGGCCTCGCCCCCAGCTGATACTGATGTAGGCCTCACCCCTAACTGATATTGATGTGGGCCTCACCCCCAACTGATATTGACATGGGCCTCGCCCCCAAACTGATACTGCTGATATGGGCCTCGCCCCCAAACTGATATTGATATGGGCCTCACCCCAAACTGATACTGATATGGGCCTCGCCCCCAACTGATACTGACATGGGCCTCGCCCTCAGACTGATATTGCTGATATGGGCCTCGCCCCCAGACTGATATTGATATGGGCCTCGCCCCCAACTGATACTGATATGGGCCTCGCCCCCAGACTGATACTGCTAATATGGGCCTCGCCCCCAGACTGATACTGATTTGGGCCTTGCCCCCAGACTGATACTGCTGATATGGGCCTCGCCCCCAGACTGATACTGATATGGCCTCACCCCCAACTGATACTGACATGGGCCTCGCCCCAGACTGATACTGCTGATATGGGCCTCGCCCTCAGACTGATACTGATATGGGCCTCGCCCCCAGCTGATACTGATATGGGCCTCGCCCCCGGAATGATACTGCTAATATGGGCCTCGCCCCCAGACTAATACTGATATGGGCCTCGCCCCTGTGATTCATTCCTGAATACTGCTGACATTGTACTGTTGCTGCTTCTGGTTGGCTTGCATTTGACGCTTTCTCTTTTTCTCCTTTGAAACCTGTTATTACAAAACAGAACAAACACAAAAAAGGATGCAAATATGTTACGTGTATGCATGCATGCATGATTGAGTTTTCTATTCCGTTGGGTTAGATCTTCTGCCGGTACTCTTGGTGGCTGCTCGGTCTTTTGACAAGTCTGCCCTCTTCCCTAACCAACAGGTATCTATGATGGCTTTCAAGACAAAAGGGTTAGCATGATGCATGTATGCATGAGATGGATGAGATGCATGCGATACAAGGAATATATCAACTCATTAAAATTTTCACACAAATCGGCCCATCAACATTTTAGAAGCTTTTGGGCTAACTGTCATAGGAGTGAACTCGTCCCAGTTTAAATGGCCCAACAAGTTCACATCTCATGGCAAGAAGTCCAACCGTATCCAAATGATAATGTTCCTAAACACAAACATATAATGGCTCATTGGCGTTTTAGAAGTTTTTGGCCCAACCATCATATGATACGTGCTTGTCCCACTTTAAATGGCCCAACAAGCCCATACTTCATGACAAAAGGTCCGAATGGATCCAAACGACAATGTTCCAGAACACAAGCATACAAAGATAATTTCTATAGAGTGGCCCATCAACATTTCAGAAGCTTTTGGCCCAATTGTCATAGGATAGGAACTTGTCCCAGTTTAAATGGCCCAACAAGTTCGAAATTCTGACAAGAAGTCCAACTGCATCCAAATGAGGATGGTCCACAAGCACAAGGAAATAGTTGCTATAAGCCATACAATTCTGGTCTATGTATGGGTTTGCGGGAGTGTGGACAAAGACTCTCGCTGGCGAAGGATTACCCACAACTAGGTTTCCCCACTCAAGGGTTCGAGCGACCAAGTGAGCGCACCTTTTTTATACCTTACAGTACGTGCCAACGAGTTATGGTGTGCGACTAACTGTCAAATGGATTTCTTGTTGCAGATTCCCCAGAGGGAGGGTGGAGCGAGACTCTCTTAAGTACCCAAGCCTCTTAGGCTCTTATCGCTTGGTGACAAGAATAAGCAACAAGTCCTCCAGGTTAGTCTGTCACAATAGGCTACAAGTAGATGATTATCTAGGTGCCTTCACAGCTTTTCCTTCTAGAAAGGTAGTGAGTGAAGGAAGACACCAAACCATTACCCAGCCTAAACAATATGCCTTTGATTAAACCACTTTTAACTCACAGTAGACACAGTTAATTAAAGCACAAATCATAATATTACAAGACATTATTTCAGGGCCGATTCTCTATCCCCAGTGGAGTCGCCAGACTGTGGGACACAGAAACTGGGCGACGCATGCTGTCCCGGGCTCGCAGGCCGGTTGGGAGTACGGAGTAGACCACGGGGGACTAAACCGGAGAATAATGGAGTCGCCACCCGGTGTGAACCGGGACAAAGATTTAAGGCCGCACTCACCCCTCCCAAGGGAAAAACTCAAACCGTTGGGTTCGGAATGGTCCCTTACTTATGCCACTTGTAATAAAATGATTTGTGCAATAATCTAACCAAGCCTAAGCAACATATTTTTCCAAGTGTACAATAATCCTAAATTCACATACATGAAGATGAAGTTTGCATCTAAATTTGTATAGAACCTATGTCCAAGTTTGCATGCTTTCAAAAATACATCATTATAACGGCAAGCATTCATGAATACAGAAATGCAAATAAATCACAGTGATACTAGCATGCGATATCAAAATGACGGTAAATATGCAATTGCACATTGATAGACACAGAAGCGCAAACAAATAACATTTGGAATTTAAATGACGAATAATAAATAAATCAAAGCAACATAAAACAAAAGAATGTGTCGTTTACTCAAGCGGTACGTGGAGTTGTATCCCGAGTACAGATCATACTACCGTCCATTCGGAATCGGCTATGAAATTTATTTCCGGGTTTCCATCCGATATACCGCGAGAGTTGACTCATCTTTCATTTTATCCCAATGCCACAACATACAATATTTCGTAATACATGCATATTTATCTACTCAAGGGCCACAACATACAATATTTCGTAATACATGCATATTTATCTACTCAAGGGCCACAACATGCATTTTAACATAATAATCAGGCGAACAATACTCAATAAATAATAAAAATAAAACTGAAACGAGTGTGAAAAATACCCTCAGGTATAACCTTTTTTACCGACTTTCGGACTTGCGTTTCGCGGAGATCGGAAAGGTTAAAGCTCCTCACTTTTCTGTTTCAATGGCTTAGCGTCTTAGCTCACCGTTTTGCTGTTTTGCTTGCTGTTTGACCTCCGTTTGGCTGCTGTTTTCTCTGTGTTTTTGCTTATTGTTTCAGGTCTTCAAAGCTACTGTTTTTGTGTTTTTCCGGGGACTGTTTTGGGCAGTTTTTTAGTGCAGTTTTGGGGAATGTTTTCGGGACTGTTTTGGGGGTTTAAGTTGCGGAAAAACTGGACAGAATAGAGGTGTAATGTGCGGCAGTGAATGAGGCAGTACGGTGGGCATTTTGGGGTTGTGTTTTGGGCGTGCAGTGGGGCTGTGTTTTGACGAGAGTTTAAAGGGGTTCTTGGGGCTGTTGTGAGGCAGTTAACGTGGTGCATTCAGTGGGGGAGATGTGTGGCTTAAAGGGCTGTATTTTGCGTGGATTGTATGTGGCTTGTTACGTGAGGGGAGTGTGTGAAGGGGCAAGTGGCGTGAGGCAGTGAATGGTTAGCGTGAGCAGGCTGTGAAGTTGCCGAGTGTAAGGGTTGGTGAGGGGGCAGGTTTAGTGGAGAGTAGGTGGTCGTGTGTCAATGTATAGGCTGTGTGAGTTTGAGGGCTTCGTTGCTTTGTGTGAATGGGTTTATTTTCGTGAGTGTATGGCAGTTTTGTTACATGCGTGAATGAGAGAGCTTGGAGAGGAGGAAGGCTTTGGTTTTGGGTTGTTTATATAGACAAGGGATGGGGCTTCTCCTTGTCTCACAAGGAAGGGATTTTGGCATTAAATAGAGGATTTGATTGATTGGGGGGACAAATTTTGGTGAATAAGGAAGGTTGAATATTTGATTGGTGTTCATTTGGCATTTCATTTGTTAGATTAGGAAGTCAATATTTTTAATTGGTTATGATTGATTTTAATTAGGCATAATATTTCTTTAATTTAGTATATAATATTTTGGATTATGAAGTTACAATATGTGATTTATCTTAATTAGGTATGACTATATTTTATGTTTTCTTTAATTTAGTAAATGGTTTAATTATTTTATTTAATTCAATTACATTATTTAATTAATATTTAATTTAATTTGGGTGTATCTTAGGGTGATGGGCGTGTGGGCCTATGTGGTGGTGGTGTGGGCTTTGTCTTGGTGGGTTAGGTGTTGTGTTGGTTTGGTGAGTGGGTTTGGGCCAATGTTAAATGGTTCTGGGTTTTTTAGGCCAAAGTTGCTTTAAAACGGAGGTCCAACGAGTGAGCTTGACGCTAAACAAGCGAGTCAAATTCGACAAAGTACTGATTTCCATCTTTTCCCTTCCGACGTCCGTTTCCCGCGGCTTCCGCGACTTAAAAGGTAGTGCCTCAAAATGAGACTCATCATAGGGATTCACATGCAAAAATGCAATGCCTACAGTCGCCCCCACTTTTATGGGACTTGTGCGACTTTGAACAATCCTATCAAAGTTATGCAATGCATTTCTACTTACCTGGCTCGCCAGCTGTTGCTTAACTTACTTGTTATCCTGAGATGCTTTGACCTTTGGGCTTTATTCCCGCACTGCGTTGAGAGAGAGCTTTATTCTCCCAAGCTTTATTCCCGAGCTGTTTTGCAAGTGGGCTTTATTCCTCTACGCTTTGTTCCCGAACTGTGTAGAGATATGGCTTTATTCCCTTGGGCCTTATTCCCGAGCTGTGTTAAGATAGAGCTTTATTCCCTAAGGCCTTGTTCCCGAACTGTGTTAGGATAGAACTTTATTCCTCTGGGCCTTGTTCCCGAAATGCTTTGAAAGTGGGCTTTATTCCCTTGGGCCTTGTTCCCGAACTATGTTAAGATAGAGCTTTATTCCCCTGGGCTGTATTCCCAAACTGTGTTAAGATATGGCTTTATTCCCCTGGGCCTTGTTCCCGAACTACTTTGAAAGTGGGCTTTATTCCCTTGGGCCTTGTTCCCGAACTATGTTAAGATAGAGCTTTATTCCCATGGGCTGTATTCCCGAACTACTTTGAAAGTGGGATTTATTCCCATAGGCTTTGTTCCCGAGCTATGTTAAGATGGAGCTTTATTCCTCTGGGCTGTATTCCCAAACTGTGTCAATATAGGGCTTTATTCCCCTAGGCTTTGTTCCCGAACTATGTTAAGGTAGGGCTTAATTCCCGAATTGTGCTGAGAGAAAGCTTTATTCTCCTGGCTTGTATTCCCGAACTGTGTCAAGATGGAGCTTTATTCCTCTAGGCTTTGTTCCCGAGCTATGTTAAGGTAGGGCTTTGTTCCCAAACTGTGCTGAGAGAAGGCTTTATTCTCCTGGGCTGTATTCCCGAACTGTGCTGAATGTGGGCTTTATCCCCGATCTGAGCTGACTGTGGGCTTTGTTCCTGAATTGCACGGAATGTGGGCTTTATTCCCGAATTAAGCTGATTGTAGGCTTTGTTCCTGAAACTGATGTTGATGCTAATGTGGGCCTCGCCCCCAGAATAGACCCGGCCAAGGTTCCGGTTCCGGAACCGAACCGGAACCTAACCGGTTCGGTTAGGGTTCCTCCCCTAACCGAATGGAACCGGAACCGAACGGTTCCGGTTCGGTTCCGGTTCCATTTTAGTGTGGAACCGGAACCGAACCGGAATTAACCGGTTCGGTTCCGGTTCCACACAAAGTGGAACCGGAACCGGACGGTTCGGTTCCGGTTCGGAACCGGACCGAACCGCCGGCCCGGTCTACCCCAGAGTGCCATACTCAAAACTCCTCAAATGGGCCTCAACCCTGGGATTATTACCCGAATTCGATACTGTGCTTTTCACCGTGCCATACTCCCTTCCGACGTCCGTTTCCCGCGACTTAAAAGGTAGTGCCTCAAAATGAGACTCATCATAGGGATTCACATGCAAAAATGCAATGCCTACAGACGGTAATGCGGTCTGTACTTGGGAAACAACTCTAAGTACCACTTGAGAGACACATATATTTCGTTTCATCCCATCTTATGTTTATTCTTGATTTAATCGTTTAGTATGTTATTTTCCTTTATGCATGATTTAGTTGTTTAGTATCTTCCTTTTTATGCATGATTTAGGTGTTTATGTGATTAGAGGTATCGTTTTTGTGATTCTGTTCGAATGCGTTACCAAACGCTACTCGAACGCGTGCATTCTGTTTACCGTTCGAATGCGTTTACGAACGCTACACGAACACGCACGCACTGGACATATTCCTTCATCATGTTTTGCATGTTTGTTTCCTTAGTTATTTATTTCCCCATCATATGCTTAGTTAGCTCGTCGTAATGTTTATGCTTTTACCATCATTATTTATTTACCTTTCCACATTTATTTATTTATTATGTTCATGAAATTGTGTGCTTACCGTTATTTCGACTTACTTTTATGCATGCAAACTGAGATATAGGTAATATGCAAACTTAGATATATGTAGTATGCAAACTTACATGTAGGTTGTTGTTGCGTAGACTTGGTTAGATTATTGCACAAATCCATTCATTACAAGTGGCATAAGTAAGAGACCATTCCGAACCCAACGGTTTGAGGTCTTCCCTTGCGAGGGTGAGTGTGGCCTTAAATCATTGTCCGATTTAGTTCCCATGTGGGCTACTCCGTACTCCCGACTAGACCGCGAGCCTGGAACAGCGTCGCCGATTTCTGTGTCCTACAATATTCTTCTACTTCTCGCAAAAAGAAGTAAATTCCATATCTATGTAAAACGTTCCCAGCTACACATCAAATCATATCACCAAAATACGTAGTTATTACCCGGGAATGCAACACCAACCTCACCTTAGTAAATCAAATGACATAGCCTGCCATGCATGAGTTCATAGTACACTCAGGATAAAGATCGAATACATATATGATCATATATTAGATAAAATGAATTTCTTCGGTTAACGGATAGTAAAATATATTCATTTTATCTGAGTCCAGTCCTATATGATCACATCATACAAGGTGCCTCCATTCCCATGTCACCACATGAATGATTCCGAATCAAGGTCGTTATATATATATAATGGACTGCGGCTATAGATAAACCACAAATAAAGTATCATCTTTGTTTGCTCTCTATGGACTATTTAGATTACTAACTTCAGAGTTAAATCCTTTTGTACATCAAACACACATTAAGTCTGAAAATACAAGAGTAATCAAGGTAAATAAGACAATTGGACAATATGCGATATAAATCAAACAACTTGGACAAATGAATAATGCATTTATTATTATTACAATAGACAATTCTGTTTAAATTACATGAAGTTCTAGGACATAAACCCCAACAATCTCCCACTTGAACTAGAGCAAATGTGAAATGTCATGTAATCCTAAACCCTTTAGGTGACCTTCAAAAACTATAACCTATAAGTTCTTCGTAAACAAATCAGCCAGGTTGTCTGCAGATGTAATCTGTTGTTGGAGAGCATGGCAAACAATTGGGTTTTGTTTCCAAGACAATTTAAAAATCATTATCTTAATAATGATGTCATAGGCTTAATTGTGATGTAATAATTATCTCATAATTATTACTAACTTGATTATCTTATAATCATGATTTGATTATCTCATAATCAAAGAATTCTAGAAAACATTAAGTTAAACTAATTTAACATAGTTTTTATTTGTGACAAAATATATTATTAATCTTATTAATAATATATAAATATAATGTGAGCATATTATTAGACAATCTAATTATATTTGATTTTCTACAGTTAATCGAGCTAGCACAGGGACCAAATAGATCTACGATTCCGAGCTCCAATAATCCCAAAATATTAATTAAACTTTTTAATCAAATATTACGAATTATTAACTTCACGTTATTCCACTAAAACTCGAAGTTGAACTCTCATTATCGTAGATGGAAAATAATAAGTCGAACAACTTCGGTGTCCGTCGATATAGTCATTACATATGGATATAGTCCTTCACGAATATCTCATAAATAAAGTCGGGTGATAAGTCCGTTAAATCCCTCTAATTATTTTATCTCTTAAGCACCATTGATTTTATAATGAACAATTAATTCATAACAATTATGAATATAAAACTTTTATTTGTAATAGAAGAGTTGAGCGCTCAATTATTCAAGTCTCGAATCAACTCTTAAAAGATATATTCTTCTGCTTCTCGTAAGAAGGAGTGAATTCCATATCTATGTAAAACGTTTCCATCTACACACCAAACCATATCCCCAAAATACGTAGTTATTAGCTGGGAATGCAACACCAACCTCACCTTAGTAAATCAAAGGACATAGCATGCCATGCAGGAGTTCGTAGTACACTTAGGATTAAGATAGAATCCATATATGACCATCTATTAGATAAAATGAATTTCTTCAGTTAACAGATATTAAGAGAAATTCATATTTATCTGAGTCCAATCCTATATGGTCTCATCATACAAGGTGCCTTCATTCCAATGTTACTACATGAACGATCCCAGATCAAGGCCGTCATACAACTATAGAATGGACCGCAGCTTAAATCCTCTTGTGCATCAAACATACACTAAGTCTGAAAATACAAGAGTAATCAAGGTAATCAAGACAATTGGACAATATGCGATTTAAATCAAACAACTTTGATAAATGAATAATGCATTTATTATTATTACAATAATCAATTTTGTTTACAATACATGAAGCTCTAGGGCATATATCCAAACATTGGCATCATTTTTTATTAAAATGAGAATGTTCTCATTAAAAATTTATTTCATACAAACATTCATCTCGCCATAATCTAATTATTTATTGGAAAAAAGATAAAATTTTAAAGATAAAATTTTTTTCTCTAATTTTAATATTGAAAAAAAAATCTCTTTCTATAAATATTATTTCTTTTTATTAGGGGTGTTCGCGGTGCGGTTCGGGTCGGTTTTTTCATTTTTCACTTCAAACCGCGCGGGTATGTGGTTTGGGAAATTAGAAACCGAAACCGCAAATTTGATAGGGAAAACCGCGGTGGTTCGAGTTGGCGGTTTAGCGGTTTGGGCAGTTCGGGTCGACGGTTTGGATTAAAAAATTTTCTAAGGAAATTTTGTGTGTTTTCACATAATAATTGAAGAGAAAAAATACTTAATTTTCATTTATACATTGCATATTGTCATATGATCATTAAATATCTTAAATTTCATGATTAAAGAAGAAGAAAAATATAAAATAATATCTAATTTGAACGCGGGTTGGTGGTTTCAGCGGTTCGGGTCGCGGTTTGAGTCAAAATTTGTGATTTTGGGCGGTTCGGGTTGCGGTTGGGTGAAAACCGCACACCGACCCAAAATTTGCGGTTCGATTCCGATTGACCCGAAATCATTTTTAATTTTTTTTTCAAACCGCGTGGTGCGGTTTGGGTCGGGTTGCGGTTTGACCCGAAACCGTGATCACCCCTACTTTTTATTGTTAACAAGTATTTGTTAACACTTATTTTTTCAAACGATAAATTAGGTTTGTTGTTGAGGAAATTTTGGGGGTTATACGTAGAATAATTGTAGAGTCCAGCTGCCATGCATGAGAGGAAACTGTCATGCAATTTTAGGTGGAATATTAAGTTTGTTGAAAATCTTGAGCAAACCCCTATCTCTATGAATATGAAGAAATTATTCCATTATTGTTTCCTAATAATAGTGGAATCACTGGTGCAGAGTCAAAAATGGATTTTGACCCAACAAGCAAACTTTCGGTGGGCACTATTACTTTGTTGAAATTGTGAGCCAAAGATTGGCTATGAATAAGAGCTCTCATTTGAGAGCAAAATCATCCTAAAAATATTAAAGATTCATGTTAAGAAAGTTTTGAGAGTGTTAGAAGTAAGGTTTTTTGTAAAGAGTTTAAAGTTATATTCTTGAATTAATCGATTTAATTTTCCTCAAAATACTCTATAGTGATCAGAGAATCATAACAAATTGTATCAGTAGCTTTGGTTATACATTGGGGTCGTAAAATCTTGAAGAATGGAACTCGGTTCGGAAAAATCGGGTTTCGGGAAAGTTGTCGAAAATTAATTTGGAGCATACCATCAGCTAGTTCACATCGAGACGAGCTCGGTGGTATTTTCTGACGATTGAACGGAGGTCCAGAGAATCCACACGCGCCTGCACGCGGTGCTGGAGGTAGAAGTCGACCACATCAGCAGCCACATCAGCGCATAGTCAGCGTACAGTCAGTAGCCGCGTCATCACCGATTCAGAAGCCACGGCCCCGACACGTCAGCTGCCACGTCAACCTAAAAGTCCAGTCAGCCAACACATCAGCAGCCACGTCAGCAGCCACGCCATCCGCCACATCAGCACCCCATCGTCTGCCACATCAGCAACCAGTCCAGTCAACAGCCACGTCACATGCCACATCAGCATATTTGGTAAATTTTATTGAGCCCCCTGAATTCTCTGAAATTTATATTTTAGCCCCAGAAATTTTAGAAAATTACAAATCGGCCCATGTGTCGGATTTGGACCAACGAAGTATCTAATCCACCATTTTCGACCATTCCAGACTCAACAATGACCTCTGATTTATGAAAATCAGCCCCGATTTTATCTTATTTTCATTTTAAACTTTAAAACTTAAAATGGAAATGGAAGATTTCTCTTCTGGTGCAATGATCAAGCTGACAGAAACCAATTACTCCCTCTAGAGGCCTCAGATGATAGACTATTTGCATTAAAAATATTTGTTCGATATAATCGAGGTGAATGGAGTGAGACCAGAATCAGTTAAAGAGTATGACTTTAATAAACTCAATGACAGAACTCTGGGTCAGATTAGGCAGTGGATCAGCCATAGTGTTTTCCACAACGTAGCACGGGATACAGATGCTTACGAAATATGGATAAAATTAGAAGACATGTTCCAGGCCAAGACAGCTCGAAATAAAGCCTTAATAATGAGGCGTTTGGTGAACTTGAAGCAATGGAGTGAAACTTCCGTTGCAGAATACACCAATGAGTTCCAGAGTCCGGTGAACCAGTTGTCTGCAGTAGACATGCAATTGGGAGATGAAGTTCAAGCCCTCTTACTACCCATTTCTCCTCATGATAGCTGGGAAACATTGGTGGTTACTCTCAACAATTTGACTCTATGAGGTAAACTTATCATGCCTATGGTAAAAGATGCATTGTCAAATGAGGAGGCCAAAAGAAAAGATGTGGGCACATATCAGACACAAGCTCTTGTCACGGATAATCAAAGAAGACAACAAGATAAAAATCAAGGTAAATGGAGAGGTAGAAGGAAAAGCAGAGGCAAATCCACATAGGGAAGAAAGCTTACTTACAAGTGCTATAATTGTGGCATCAAATGCCACTTAAAGAAAAATTTCCGAAAGCTGCAACGAGAGCAGGGTTAAGGCAATTCTCAGCCGAAGAACAAAGATGCAGAGACACTAGTAGTTTCCTCAGGAGATGTAGCTATTTGCTCCATCCAGGAAGAAATATGCCTTCACACCGCAACTCAAGATGTTGAGTGGGTGGTAGAGACTGAAGCATCCTACCACGTCACCCCTCACAGAGACTTATTCACAACATACAAAGTAGGAGAATTTGGAGCAGTGAAGATGGGAAATACAAGTTCCTCTCATATAGTGGGAATTAGTGATATTTAGATGCAGACAAATACAAGGTATACAATAACCCTGAAGGAGGTGAGACATGTTCCAGAACTTTGGCTCAATCTACTCTCGGGGATAGCCCTTGACAAACAGGGCTATGCTAGCCACTTTAGCAATGACACATGAAAAATGATAAAAGGTGTCATGGTCGTCGCCCGAGGACATATTTGTGGCACTTTATACAAGAATCATGTGAAGATATGTGCATAAAGCCTCAATGTAGCTGAACATGAGGCTTCTCAAATTCTTTGGCACCATAAACTCGGTCACATGAGTGAAAGAGGATTGCCTACATTGACAAAGAATGATCTAATCAATGTCTACAAGAATACTGCTCTAGATCCTTGAAATCATTGTCTATTCGGTAAACAACATAGAGTCTCATTTAAATTCTCTACTATGAGAATATCAGAGTTGCTCAGTCTGGTGTACTCTGATGTTTGTGGTCTCTTGGAGGTTAATTCACTGGGCGGTAATATATACTTTCTGACTTTCATTGACGATGCTTCTCGGAAGGTATGAGTGTATTTTCTGAAAATAAATGATCAGGTCCTGGATCATTTCAAACTGTTTCATGACATGGTCGAGCGTGAAACAAGAAAGAAACTGAAGTACCTCCGTACAGATAATGGAGGCGAGTGCACTTCCAGGGAGTTTGATGCCTATTGCGGAAGTCATAAGATTCAACATGAAAGGATTGTTCCACGCACGACACACCATAATGATATTGTTGAAAGAATGAACCGCACCATTATGGAGAAAGTCAAAAGCATGATCAGCATGGCTAAGCTGCCAAAGCCATTCTGGGGAGAAGCTGTTCGTGTCGCCTGCTACCTGATCAACAGATCACCATCCGTACTGCTGAATTTTGAGATTCCGAAGAAAGTATGGTTTGGTAAGAATCCCTCATATTCTCACCTTAGAACATTTGACTGTTTAGTATTTGCACACGTATCCAATGAGCTCAGGCAGAAACTCGATGTAAAGACTACTTCCTGCATCTTCATAGGCTCTGGAGACGAGGAATTTGGATACAGGTTATGGGACCTGAAGGAAAAGAATGTCATCAAAAGCAGGGATGTAGTGTTTCTTGAAGACCAGACTATAGAAGTCATTGAAAAGCCCAAGATGTCTTATAATTTCAGTACCGACAAAATCCATTCAAATCCAGACACAACCCCAGTACCAACACGAGTGGCCACAGATAATTATAGGGTGCATGATATGTCAGAAGCAGAACCAGAGGAGGAAGATGGTGTTGAGCAGGAGGAGCTGCAACCCGCTCCATCATAAGCTACATGATCATCCACATATCTGGATGACGACAGACCTCTAGAAACCAGTGAACCTCCAGTACGAAGATCTGAGCGAGGTCAGATTCTATCAAATAGATACTCAGGATCTGACTATATCTGCTTACTAACGAGAGGGAGACATAAAATTCAAGGAAGTTGTATCTCATAAAGACAAATAAAAATGGATGCGGGTAATGCAGGATGAAATGGAATTTCTGCAGAAGAATCATACTTATGAGATAGTCAAGCTCCCACAAGACATGAATACACTGAAGAATAAATGGGTGTTCAAGTTGAAGAAAGATGGCAGCGGAAATGTGGTGAAATACAAAGCCCGGTTAGTAGTCAAAAGATTCCTATAGAAAAATGAATCGACTTTGATGAAATCTTTTCACCGGTTGTAAAAATGGCTTCAATCCAAGTTATCCTAGGATTGGTAGTCAGTTTGAACTTAGAGCTTGAACAGATGGATGTTAAGACAACATTTCTTCATGTTGTTTGCATGGAGCAGCCAGAAGGTTTCAAGGTCTCAGGAAAAGAGAACCTTGTTTGCAATCTGAAGAAAAACTTGTACGGCCTCAAGCAAGCACCAAGGCAGTGGTACAAGAAATTTGACTCGGTCATGGTGAGTCAAGGCTACAAAAGAACTGCAGCGGACCAGTATGTCTACATTTAAAGATTTCTGGATGGAAATTTCATTGCTCTTCTACTATATGTAGACGACATGTTGATCGTTGAACAAGATGCAGCGAAGATCAGCCAGCTGAAGAAGGAACTCTCTAAGTCTTTCAACAGGACCAGCTCAGTAGATTTTGGGAATGTAAATAGTTTGGGACAGACAAAACAAAAGGTTGTGGCTCTCACATGAGAATTATATTGAATGGATAATCAGGAGATTCAAAATACAGAATGTCAAACATGTCAGCATTTCGCTAGCGCACCACTTCAAACTGAGCAAGAGTTTGTGTCCCTCATCTAAGAATGAGATAAAAGATATGTCATCAGTGTCATATTCTTCAACAGTTGGAATCCTAATGTATGCCATAGTATGTACCATGCCAGATATTGCTCACTCAATGAGTGTATTGAGCCGTTTTCTCTCTAACCCAGGAAAACAACACTGAGAGGCAGTCAAATGGATTCTCAGGTACCTCAAGGGTACATCAAAGTTATGTATGTGCTATGGGGGAGCTGATCCAATCTTGGAAGGCTAGACAGATTCAGATATGGCATGAGATCTTGATGGTAGAAAATCTACATCAGGTTTCATCTACACTTTTACAGGGGGAGTTGTGTCATATTGCAGAGGTGTATTGCATTATCCACAACAGAAGCTTAGTATATTGCAGCAGCGGAAGCAGGAAAGAAAATGTTATGGTTAAATTGTTTTCTCCAAGAATTAGGGATCAAACAGACATAATATAAGATACATTGTGACAGTCAGAGTGCTATGGACTTAAGCAAGAACTCAATGTATCATTCTCGGATGAAGCACATTGATATTCACTATAATTGGATACGCGAGGTGAGTAAAGATCCATATATATGAGAATCCAGCTGACGTATTAACAAAGGTGGTTACTCGGGAGTCGGGACAAGCTAGAGTTATGCAGAGACATAGCTGGGATAGCTGTCAGATGACGATCGTTTTAGATGCAGCTAGACTGGGAGAATTGTAGAGTCCAGCTGTCATGCATGAGAGGAAACTATCATGTAACTTTTGGTGGAAGATTAATTTTGTGTAAAATCTTGAGCAAACCTTTAGCTGCAAATAAAAGCTCTCATTTGAGAGAAAAACCATCCCAAAAATATTGAGGAAACTATCATGCAACTATCATGAGAGGAAAGTATCAAGCAAACTTTCGATGGGCACTATTGTAGGCACTACATTTTTGCATGTAAGTCTCGATGATGAGTCTCGTATGGAGGCACTACTCTTTAGGTTGCGAAGTCACGGGAAACGAATGTCGGAAGGGGAAATTCAGAATAAGTATGTCATCAGATTCAATTCACATGTTCACTACTTTCGTTCGTGCTGCGTTCGTGAACACGTTCGAACGTCAAGTAAATTGCGGGAGTTTGTGCAGCGTTCGAATCGGCGTTCGAACGGTGTCGGTATTTCTGGTTTTGTTGCTAGCCTCACTCCCAAGCCCAATTAGCCCACCAAAACCCACCCAAAAATAATTAAAACATTTAAAACATGTCACAAATTAAAATAATATCCTTCCTAAATTAAATAAATCACATCCCAATCTAAATAATTCACATACCTAAATAAATAAAATCAAATATATGATCTTCCTAATTAAGCCAAATCATGTCCCCAATTAACTAGATATTTTCCTTGTGAGACACTAATCAAAATATTCCCCCATAATTACTTGATCCATTCATATTCAAACCTTAGAAACCCTAGCCTTTGCCTATAAAAAGAAGCCTAAACCAACCTTTCACACCCTAGCACATACATACAAATCACAAGAAATTCTGCAAAGCATTAGCACCCTTGCATACCTAGTTCACACACCCAAGACAAAGAAAAGCAAGAAGAAAACAAATAATTTTCTCTCATACCCTACTCCACTATCACAGAAACACTCACCAAATAACCCATCCATTGCCGCATAAACGAACCCCCATACCAGCCATACCTTCACGCAAAACAGTCACAAATCACCTAAAATAGTGAACAAATCACCCCAAAAATAGTCCCTTAATATAGCAAAACAGTGACCAAAAAACTGCACTTTAAAACCCTTAAATTACTGCAAGAAACAACAGCAAAACAACAGCAAAACAGAGGAAACGACACCTCGAAACACCGAAGCAGTGAACGAGAGCAGTGGACCAGTGAACCGGAGGAATTGCGGAGCACCAACCCTTCCGACGGCCGTGTAACGCACTTTCAAGAGACGACCTAAGAGGTTAGACCTGAGGGCACCCTTCTTATTTATTCTCATCTTTTTTTTCTTGTTGTTTATTAGAATTCCTTCGCATGAGAGTCGTTTGTTGATATATGTTATGGTCCTTGGATGAATGGAATATGTGTTCTCTCTGGTGGTATATCGGATGGAAACCCAGACGTAAGATCTGTAGCCGAATCTGAATGGACGGTATTATGGTTTGCAATCTGGATACAATACCACGTATCATTTGGGAGATTCACACATTTTGTTTCATCCAATCTTGTATTCGAGAATGATTGGGTTGCTAGCATGTTATTTATCTTTTAAGCATGATTTAGTCGTTAGTATGCTATTGCTTTCAGTATGTTGCTTATTTGTGCATGATGATATAGTGCGCATAGGCTAACTAGGGTGGATTAAAGGTCCTCTATTCGAGGGAAATGCCTAAAAGGCTATCTTTTCCACGATGTTTTGCAGCGCCGGACGGAGTATGTTTGATTGAATGTGAGATATATTTAATCGAGCATAAGAGGTCCTATATTATTGTTGTCTTTATTTTATATGAATGGTAACATAATGCGCATGGGCTAACTAGGGTGGATTAAAGGTCCTCTATTCGAGGGAAATGCCTGAAGGCTACCTTTACCACGATGTTTTGCCGCGCCTTTTATTATGTCATTAACCCTTTCCATATCATTGCTTTATTTACGCTTCCATTGCATTCTTGTGCGCATGGGCTAACTAGGGTGGATTAAAGGTCCTCTATTCGAGGGAAATACCTAAAAGGCTACCTTTTCCACGATGTTTTGCCGCGCCGGACGAGGTGCACCCGATTGAATGTGAAATGTGTTCCATCGGGCACACGAGGTCCTACATTATGGATTTGCTTATCTATGTATGTGTTGCGTCGTCTATCATGCATCAAGTCTTGTCCCGTTCGAACGCGTTCTCGAACATTATATGAACGTGAACCTTCTGTTTACCGTTCGAACGCGTTTACGAACGCTACTCGAACGCGCATGTATTTTCTTTGTTTTATCATGCATCAGGTCTGGTCCCGTTCGAACGCGTCCTCAAACGCTATACGAACGCAAACCTTCTGTTTACCATTCGAACGCGTTTACGAACGCTACTCGAACGTTCATGCGTTTTATTATATCATGCATCAGGTCTCATCCCGTTCGAACGTGTTATCAAACGCTATACGAACGCGGATATTCTGTTTATCATTCGAACGCGTTATCAAACGCTACTCGAACGCTTGTATTCTATTTACCGTTCGAACGTGTTTACGAACACTACACGAATGCACACACACTGGACAGATTTCTTTATCATGTTTCATGCATGTTTGTTCTCCTGGTCATTCCCTTCCCCATCATATGTTTAGTTAGCTCTCTTCAATATTTATGCACTTAATTGCCTCTCTTTAATATGCATGCTTGTACAATCATTGTCCATTTGTGTTTCCATGATCATCAATGTAATGCGTCTGTGAAATTATGTGTTTATCGTTATTTCAATCAACTTTTATGCATACAAGTTTAGGCATAGGTTATATGCAAATAGGTTATAGGCAAACGTAGATACGAGCTTTGTTTCTCTGCATATGAACTTAGAAATAGAATACCCTTGGAAATATATGTTGCTAGATTCGATTAAATTATTGCACAAATCATATCATTACAAGTGGCATAAGTAATGGATCATTCCGAACCCAACGGTTTGAGGTCTTCCCTTGCGAGGGGTGAGTGTGGCCTTAAATCATTTTCCCGATTCACACCGGGTGGCGACTCCATGTTATTTCTCCGGTTTAGTTCCCCCGTGGGCTATTCCGTACTCCCAACTAGGTCGCGAGCCTAGAACAGTGTCGCTGATTTCTGTGTCCTACAGTCTGGCGACTCCACTAGGGATAGAGAAATGGCCCCGAAATAATGCCTTGTAATGATTGTGATTTGTGCTTTAATTAACCGTGTCTATCGTGGGTTGAAATGGGTTTTATCAAAGGCAATTTTAAGGCTAGGTAATGGTTTGGTGTCTTCCCTCATTCACTACCTTTCTATAAGGAAAAGCTGCGAAGGCACCTAGATAATCATGTACTTGTAGCCTACCGTGATGGACTAATTTGGAGGACTCGTTGTTTATTCCTGTCACCAAGCGATAAGAGCCTAAGAGGCTTGGGTTTTTAAGAGAGTTCGCTCCGCCCTCCCTCTGGGGAATCTACAACGGGAAATCTATTTGACAGTCAGTCACGCACCATAACTCGTTGGCACGTACGGTAAGGTATAAAAAAGGTGCGCTCACTTGGTTGCTCGAACCCTTGAGTGAGGAGACCTAGTTGTGGGCAATCATTCGCCAGCGAGAGTCTTTGTACACACTCCCGCAAACCCACACGTAGACCAGAGTTGTATGACCTATAGCAACTATTTCCTTGTGATTGTGGACCATCCTCATTTGGATGCAGTTGGACTTCTTGTCAGAAATGCGAACTTATTGGGCCATTTAAAATGGGACGAGTTCGTATCCTATGACAACTGGGCCAAAAGCTTCTGAAATGTCGATAGGCCACTCTGTAGAAATTATTGCTTTATGCTTGAATTGTTTCTTTATGTTTTTGCTTAGGACCATCATCATTTGGACTCAGTTAGACTCCTTGTCAGAAATGCGAACTTGTTGGGCCATTTAAACTGGGACGAGTTCGTATCCTATGACAATTGGGCTAAAAGTTTCTAAAATACCGATGGGCCATCCTGTGTTTGGGCTCTTTATCATTTGAAGTTGTTTAACCACATTATTGCAAAGGTGTAAACCTGTTGGGCCTTTTCAACTGGGACAAGTTTGCACCTTGCAATAATATGATTGAAGCTTTAAAATGACAATGGGCCGAATTATATGTTCCATACATCGCACGTATCTCATGCATCTCATGCATACACACATCATGTTAACTATCTTGTGTCTTAAGATCCATCATAGATATTCGTTGGGTTAGGGAAAAGGGAAGACTTGTTAAAAGGCCAATAGAAAACATGAGTGAATCAGAGAATGAAACATCACGTATGGATCAGTAGGAGACCAATCTCACCAAGGTTACTGAACAGTTGCAAGCCTTAACTGCTGCTATGGCCAATATGGCTGTCAAAACACCGAAGCAGTGACGAGAGCAGTGGACCAGTGAACCGGAGGAATTACGGAGCACCAACCCTTCCGACGGCCGTGTAACGCACTTTCGAGAGACGACCTAAGAGGTTAGACCTGAGGGCACCCTTCTTATTTATTCTCATCTTTTTTTTCTTGTTGTTTATTAGAATTCCTTCGCATGAGAGTCGTTTGTTGATATATGTTGTGGTCCTTGGATGAATGGAATATGTGTTCTCTCTGGTGGTATATCGGATGGAAACCCGGACGTAAATTCCGTAGCCGAATCCGAATGGACGGTATTGCGGTTTGCACTCGGGATACGATACCACGTATCACTTGGGAGATTCACACACTTTGTTTCATCCAATCTTGTATTCGAGCATGATTGGGTTGCTAGCATGTTATTTATCTTTTAAGCATGATTTAGTCGTTAGTATGCTATTGATTTCTGTATGTTGCTTATTTATGCATGATGATATAGTGCGCATAGACTAACTAGGGTGGATTAAAGGTCCTCTATTCGAGGGAAATGCCTAAAAGGCTACCTTTTCCACGATGTTTTGCCGCGCCGGACGGAGTATGTTTGATTGAATGTGAGATATGTTTAATCGAGCATAAGATGTCTTATATTATTGTTGTCTTTATTTTATATGAATGGTAACATAATGCGCATGGGCTAACTATGGTGGATTAAAGGTCCTCTATTCGAGGGAAATGCCTGAAGGCTACCTTTACCACGATGTTTTGCCGTGCCTTTTATTATGTCATTTACCATTTGCATATCATTGCTTTATTTACGCATGCATTGCATTCTTGTGTGCATGGGCTAACTAGGTGGATTAAAGGTCCTCTATTCGAGGGAAATGCCTAAAAGGCTACCTTTTCCATGATGTTTTGCCGCGCCGAACGAGGTGCACCCGATTGAATGTGAAATCACAAGGTCCTACATTATGGATTTGATTATCTATGTATGTGTTGCCTCGTCTATCATGCATCAAGTTTTGTCCCATTCGAACGCGTTCTCGAACATTATACGAATGCGAACCTTCTGTTTACCATTTGAACGCGTTTACGAATGCTACTCGAACGCGCATGTATTTTCTTTGTTTTATCATGCATCAGGTCTGGTCTCGTTTGAACGCGTCCTCAAACGCTATACGAACGCGAACCTTCTGTTTACCATTCGAACGCGTTACGAACGCTACTCGAATGTTCATGCGTTTTATCATATCATACATCAGGTCTCATCCCGTTCGAACGTGTTATCAAACGATATACGAACGCGGACATTCTGTTTATCATTCGAACGCGTTATCAAACGCTACTCGAACGCTTGTATTCTATTTACCGTTCGAACGCGTTTACGAACACTACACGAATGCACACACACTGGACAGATTCCTTATCATATTTCATGCATGTTTGTTCTCCTGGTCATTCCCTTCCTCATCATATGTTTAGTTAGCTCTCTTCAATATTTATGCACTTAATTGCCTCTCTTTAATATGCATGCTTGTACAATCATTGTCCATTTGTGTTTCCATGATCATCAATGTAATGCGTCTGTGAAATTATGTGTTTATCGTTATTTCAATCAACTTTTATGCATACAAGTTTAGGCATAGGTTATATGCAAATAGGTTATAGGCAAACGTAGATACGAGCTTTGTTTCTCTGCTTATGAACTTAGAAATAGAATACCCTTGGAAATATATGTTGCTAGATTCGATTAAATTATTGCACAAATCATATCATTACAAGTGGCATAAGTAATGGATCATTTTGAACCCAACGGTTTGAGGTCTTCCCTTGCGAGGGGTGAGTGTGGCCTTAAATCATTTTCCCGATTCACACCGGGTGGCGACTCCATGTTATTTCTCCGGTTTAGTTCCCACGTGGGCTATTCCGTACTCCTAACTAGGCCGCGAGCCTAGAACAGCGTCGCCAATTTCTGTGTCCTATAACTATTGCTTTGTTGAAATTATGAGCCAAAGGTTGGCTATAAATAAAATCTCTCATTTGAGAGAAAAAACCATCCCAAAAATATTAAAACTTCATGTAAAGAAAGCTTTGAGAGTGTTAGAAGTGATATTTGTTTTAAAGAGTTTAAACACTTGTTGATGAGCGGAAAATATATCATATTTTACCGCCCATTTGACCTAATATTTTGTATGGTTTCTCAGGTTTGATGAACATTTTGATGTGTTTTTATGTGTTTGCAAATAAATAAAGATTTAGGACTCAATGAAATCAAATCGGGGCTGAAATGATGAAAAATGGGCAAAAATTGAATTCACTGCTCACGCGTCACGACGCACATACCTCTTTGCATCGCGACCGCCTCCATTATGAAGCATGCCGACAGTTACTGTTTACGCGTCGCGACGTAGAGCATCTACGCGTCGCGACTTGCGGTGCTCTGCGGACACGTGTCATGATTTCAGAAGAACGCGTTTACACGTCAACGCGTCGCGACGCAGACTACCATACGCGTCGCGAAGCCGGTCCAGATTTTTTGCCTATAAATTGAATTCGATTTCATTTAGAATTTTCATACTTTCCTTTAGGTTCTGTATAAGGATCTTAAGACTGTATCTTGTTTGTTTACATTTTTTGTATTTTTAATTATGTACTTTTATTTCTAGTTATAATAATAGTTGTTTGTTTATCTTTTATTTTATGTTTCGTAATTAATTTCCACTGGGGGAAGGGTGAAGCCTTTAATATGATAATCTAGGTCAATCTCATTTAATTTATAATATGGAAATTGTAATTTAATAATATGGATTAAAGTTGATACCGCTTTAATGGCTGGTTTTATTTATTTGACATAATGTGACACCGCCTATATGGTCGGACTTTAGGTGACAGATGATTACCGCCTATATGGCTGGTTTGTGGACAAATAATAATACCGCCTTTATGGCTGGTTTGACTAAATTGGGTAATACTGACAAATTCTATATTATAATAAGTGAGATTCCTAGGTTTGAAATATTATAGGTGGATCCCCTAACCCCAGCACTTTATTTTTATTTTGGGGAAGTGATGAAACATAATATTCTCATGCTTAATAATTGATTTAATTATATTTTGGGTAATACTTTAGTCTGTTTATTGAATCTTAAGCTTAATGCTTCTTGTTGCCTGATCACCAATAGGATTGATGTGGTAAACTTAAAATGAACTTGGAAAATGGATTTTAGGTTTCAGCCTTAGATTCAATAGCTCACGATCTCCCTTAAGGATATATAACCCTTAATAGATTTCCTTACATGATAAGAATATACTTGTCGGGCGGGGGTAGTCACAATTGAAACTTGAACTTAATGAATTCAGATAACTTGGTTAACATATGAATATGATTAATTGAGTTATTTTGGGTGTTTGCATCTGACCATCGGAAGAAGCTTTTGCATATCTTCGTGTTACAGGTTAGCAAACTGATTTATTACACATATATAAGAGAATCAATTCATCATTCGAATAATATTATGTGGAATCATAACCCTAGATGTTTGTGTCTTTTGTTTATTTTCCGTAGTATTTTCTTTTGTGCTTTTATTTATTTATTTATTTAGCAAATCCACATTCAACCAACCAATCAAGCAATCATTTTCTTCTCCCTTTAATTAGATACCTGTAAATAAATAGAATCAATAATTAATAACAACAATAGAAATTAAGTTCTCGTGTGATCGATATTTTTATACTACTTGAGCGATACGTGCGTTTGCGTTACGTGTGTGTTTACCACAGATCAAGTTTTTGGCACCGTTGCCGGGGACTTATTTTTCTTGTGTTATTAATTTTGAAGCTACCTATTTTACTTGTATCTAATTTTCTTTATTTTTATATGTAATTTTTATTTCTTTATTTTATATTTCAGGTGGTTGAAAATGGATCTCCAATGGGTGATAAAAGAATTACGAGCTTTACGAGGTGAAGATACACCCCAAATCAGGGAGCAACAGTCCGGTTTTCTAAGACCTGTTGTCCAACCCAACAATTATCCTTGGATATCAGAGCCATTCAACACAACATTTGCACAACATTTGTATCTAATTTTCTTTATTTTTATCTGTAATTTTTATTTCTTTATTTTATATTTCAGGTGGTTGAAAATGGATCTCCAATGGGTGATAAAAGAATTACGAGCTTTACGAGGTGAATATACACCCCAAATCAGGGAGCAACAGTCTGGTTTTCTGAGGCCTGTTGTCCAGCCCAACAATTATCCTTGGATATCAGAGCCATTCAACACAATATTTGCTCAACAAAATGAAATGGGGAGATGTGAGATATATGATGGTAACCACCCGAGCATAAACCACTACTACAATTAAAGGTGATAGAACTATCAAAGACCTTCATATAATGAACCACCTTATTTCACTGAACCATATTTTCCATCTTATCCACCATCAACCTACGAATCTTTAAGGACCAGAACCATCAGAGGGAAGAAAGTTGATAAACAGGCTCGAGAAATGGGAATCTGAACAGGATGCAACGTTTCTGGATCACATAAAAACCTTACAGAGGCTGACAAATGAATTTAGACAAATAATCAATAACCAGAACTACATACCTCACGAAACAAATTCAAATGAAACCGACGAAGCCTTCGAGTACCAATCATTTCACGATGACACCTTAACAGAGGAAGAGGCTGAGCAATATCGGGAGCCAGAGGTATCAGTTCAGGAGCCCGAACCAGTAGAATCTCAATTTTAATTTTATTATTCATCAGACTCTGACGAGGAACAAGAAGTTGAGCTGTTTGTACCAACTACCAGTGAGGATGAAACTCTGTATCCTCAAAATGAAGATCTTGGAACATGCATTGCACTGATGTTTGAAGAAGAGCTACTTAAGCCATTCATACCAATCACAGAGGACAAAAGCCTACAATCGGACACATCTTTACATCCTCAGGTTGACACATATGGACATGTATTTCACAGATGACAGATGAAAAGGTGAACAAAGAAATCCTAAAATACATCTGTGAAGAAAAGATAGAGAAAGAAACAGAATAATTGGAAGAGCAAGTGTCTAACCATATTGAAGATCTCATGCATTCAGGAGAAACATCACTATTTTGGGGAGTACAAATCAAAGATATCGCCCAGAAGCTTGACATAATGGAAATCCCATTCCAAGTCAAGTATCATACGAGACCTCCTGATTTTCCTTCTTTTCTTATAGGAACCACTGGAGCGACAAACATTAAAAAGGTGGCACGAGCACTGAATGAGACAAAATTCTTTTTGCCACTTTACCATTGGAAGAGACCCTTCAAAAGCAACGCACATGGAATTGTCTTTAATCGGACGTCCAAAACCACTCTAAAGCCTCATTGACAGATGGACTTCAATCACGTTTGGCTAAAGACGTAAAATTTAGCGCTAGCATGGAGGCAACCCATGCAATTTCTATTGTTGTTGTAATTTATGTTTTCGTATTTTTGTGTATACATGTTGTAGAAATTTTTAATTTTGTGTGTTAGTTTTGCAGGGAAAAACACAAACGGAGCATTTGAAGCAGAGCAAGCCAGTAAAATTCGGGATATCACAGAATAAAATTTGACAAAATCGCGAGGATAAAAATTCAATCCAGTAAAGACGGCGGAGTAAGGAGTCAACTCTTGATACGCGTCCCAGTGGATTTATTCGTCAAATGACTCGATTTTGTCTCAAAAAAAATCAAAAAATCAAACAAAAAATCGAAAAAAACTTGCGTCGCGACTCAACCTAGCCATGTCGTGACACATAAGAGGCAGAATGTGTCCCTCGGTTAAGCCTTACGAGTCACGACGTAATATCCCCGCGATGCGACGCAAACCAGACAAAAGGTGGCACTCCCATAAGCCTTTGGCGTCGCGACGCGCCAACCAAATACGAGAAACCCATATTTTAGGGCTACGTGTTGCGACGTAAATTTTTTCTGAGTCACGATGCACTCACGATTTTGGCCTTAAAACAGCTCCCCACGCCATTTTTTCTTCATTTCATTTTCTTCTCTCTCGTTTTCTCACTAAATCATCTAATTCTCTCCCAATTTTTTTCCCTTCTCTCTCACCCACTCTCACCAAACCAACCCAAATCTCTCACAAAAACACCCAAACACAAAACCCAACCCTTAATCTCGTGGATTTGAGACGAACAACTCTCCATTTGCGTAGAAGGTTCGGTTTCAAGGGTTCACCCGCACAAAATTGGGTAATTTCTTTCCTATTCACTTCTTTCTTATCATTATTTAATTTTTCTAAATTTTTAATTTAAAAATTTTAGGTTTTTAGTTTTGACTGTAGTTTGTGGTTGTCGACTGTTGTTTGTGGCTTTGGTTGAAAAAACTCGTAGATTTGGGGGCGAAGGTTGTGTTTGTGTTGTGTGATTTGTGAAATTCGAAATGTTAGTTTAGGTTAATTTTGGCAAATCTTAAATATTTAGGGGAAACTATGTCCAATTTTTTTTTTGAAATCCCATGGCACCAAAACGAGCCCGTAGCAAAGCGGCCGCTGAACCATCTTACAATAATGAAAAATTCATGTCTGCAGCTGCTGAGAAACGCTACGAGAGAAGTGTGGGACAAAAAGTCCCCATCATCGAACGGGGTTTTGAGATTAACCCGGGGTAATTCCCCTAGATTTATTTTATGATTGCCCAAAGACACTGGCATAAGCTTTGCCAGCAGCCTACCTCTACCTGCATTCCCATGGTAAGAGAATTTTACGTGAATGGTTACGAGCATATAACGTACCAGGTATTAGTGAGAGGCCAAATGGTGGTATTTGATCAGTCTACGATCAATAGATTTTATAGGCTGTCAGATAGAGGAGGACGATTACACTGAAACAATCGAGCACCACGACGTAGAGACTATCACTAGAACTCTATGCATCCCCAATGTTGTATGGGATATTAACAATAATGAGGAACATGTTAAAATGAGTTCTAGGTTTCTAAAGCCTAATGCCCGAGTTTGGTTCCATTTTTTGACCCGAACCTCTTACCTGGTACCCATATTACAAATGTCACCAAAGAGCGGATGATTCTGCTTTACTCGTTAGTTGAAGGACATTCAATAGATATAAGTGGGCTGATTTCAAGTAATATAGTTCGGGCAGCTCACTCTGCACAGACTGGACTGCTATATTGCAGTCTGATTATGGATGGCAAAATTCGGATCGGGACCCGGGTCCGGATCCGAAAGAGTTTTTGTTACCCCGGGTCCGGTTCCGGACCCGAGTAAATATTCCCGGGTCTACCCGGTCCGGAACCAGTTATCCGGATTGCTTTTTTTTTAATTTTTTAATTTTTTTTAATTTTTAATTGTATTATTTTATATTTCTATTTGTATTTTGTCAATTTTATTAGTTTTATTTCAATTTTTTTTTTTTTTTTTATTATATTCTATTATATATATACACACACACATAATATTTTATATTTTTTTTATTATAATCTAATTTATTTTTTATTTTTTTCCGGACCCGGGTCTACCCGGTCCGGACCCGGAATCACCCGGGTCTTAATTTTAATGACCCGGGTCCAGATTTTTTTAATTCCAGACCCGGGCCGGGTCCGGCTCTTGTTGCCATCTCTAAGTCTGATAACTAAACTCTGGTCTCCAAAATACAAATATCACGTTCATTTTTCTAATTATGCATTCAAAAAATATTATTTCACCTACATAATCAATAAAAATCACAATAAAAATATATAAAACATAAATTTAATTATTATTTCACAAATATACTAAATTAAAGGGATTAATGAAACTAAAATGATTAATTTTCTTTTTAATAAATATATATTTTTTAATGTTAATATATCCATATAAATAAAATCCAATATGATATTTGCCATCCCTACTTAATATATTCTCTTTTCCTTTCCTTTCCAAAAAATTGTGGGCCGAGCCCACTCGGTAATGTACTTCATCATCACAACGTTGACGAAACCCAACCAACAAGTTGACTGTATTTTGGTTGACACCAAGAAAAGTTACACGCAAAGGAGTACATAAATAGCAAAGCCAATGAAAAAGCTCCAAGAAAATTGCAGAGCGCAAACGCAACAGTGAAGCCGAAAAAAGAAAAAAGAAAAAAGAAAAAAGAAAAAAGAAAAAAAGGACAATGGCAATTGCATCTCATCTCATCAAATTTACTTCTCTTTCTCTGAATCCTTATCGCACACTCTCTCACTTGCCCACTAGCAACCCCGGTCTTGTTACCGCCAACAATTACGAGCTCAGCTCAAGAACGAGCTTCAGCGTCGATGGGACACGAAGAAGGTACGGTGCCGTTTCTGTTCAAGCCATGGCTTCTTCTTTCGGAGCTAGGCTCGAGGAAAGCGTTAAAAAGACTGTTTCTGACAACCCAGTTGTTGTTTACTCCAAATCCTGGTGCTCGTATGTTGAATTTCCTCATCACCCTTAATCTTTTTTAGTTATTTTATTTTATGGCTTGCTGTTTTGATGTTCATTTTTTGTGTTGCAGGTATTCGTCTGAGGTGAAATCGTTGTTCCAGAAACTTGGCGCGGAGCCATTCGTTATTGAATTAGACGAAATGGGTTTGTGACTCTGGTTCTTAACAACTGTTTGTTTGTATGAGAGTACTGATCAGATGACTAATAATTCTGTTCATATGCACTGGTTAATTGTGTTTGATGTCCCGAATTCGTGATCTTGGCATTCAAATTAAAGCGTAGAACAGAACATTATTATGCATAGAAATGTTAGGGTGACAGCCTTGATTTGCATCCAATTTTATATAATTACATGATGTTTTGACGAATCTTTGAAAAACGAAAGTTACATTGCACTTTGGGATAATCCTTTCTTTCGTTTTGGGGACGGTGGAGTTTCAGTTATCTTGCTATTAAATATTAATATCGAATTATTTCCACTAAATGGAATATGAGCATTTTACATGAACTATCACACGCTGTTCGTCTTATTTAGATCAATTAAACAGCAAGTCCTTTCTTGTCTTTCAGGTCCCCAAGGCCCCCAACTGCAGAAGGTTCTAGAAAGGCTAACCGGACAGCACACTGTCCCAAATGTTTTCATTGGTAAGTTGTGTTTTCTAGAATGCTCATCATCAGCCCTAATCTATCTGATATATACTTTGCTAGAAATAATGATTATTAATCAATTTTTAACTCTCTGGTACAATACATATGTTTAGATCACATGCATCACCATTCATCTGATCCAGCTGCCAGTTTATGATTTTCTTTTAAGACTATCCATGGGGTGAGTTGTTGTCCAGACTCCAGACTTGAAAGATATCATCATCATCACATAACTTATAACTAGGACGTTATTAACAGACTTGTGTTTTTTTATGGCCTTCCTTTTCTCATTTACTTGGTTCTACATGGCTTTATGCAACCAATTATAGCACATTTTTTCGTGATTGGAATGCCGATTGAGGTGGATGTAGATGTTCATTTACATATGACTTTGAAAGTGAAATCTCTGAGAGTTGGCAGTGGAAATTTAGACAAACCAAAAGACATGCTTATAGACTCAGGTGTACAGCTATTTGATCTCTTACTGGAACCAGAATTATGATTGATAGTACACTAATGACAATAGTTGACACACTCTAAAAATTTGCTTAAAGTAATTGAATGGCAGAGTAGAGGTGCAATCAAGCCAAATTGAGCCGAGTCTTGAATCGAGCTTTATATGTGTTGTTCGAGCTCGGCTCGTTAAGAAGATATTGAGATCGAGCTCCACTCGAACTCGATTACTGAACGAGTCGAGCTAGACTTGAACTTGAATTGTAAAAATTCAATTTTTGGTTTATTTATTATTTATTTCAAATTTTAAAAAAATTCCCTACAAAATTGTTTGTGACACACACATTTATTATAATATCGAGTCAAGTTGTGTATATACGATCCGAATCGAGTCTATTTTGAATAGTATTTGTTAGTCAAAAACGAGCCTAGTCAAGCTTTTGCGAGTCGGTCTCGTTTAATAATTTAGCTATTATTTTTCTGTCTAGGCGGGAGCAATGATTTAAAAGTGATACTTTTATGTTGTTCAATAAAGATTCTTTTTTTCAAACTGACACTAAATCTCCACCCACCGGAACAAACAAATGATCAATTCTTTTGGAAATAATTTCACTCTTTACATTATTTGACTCTTTTGTCTACGCATTCAACTGTTTGGTATGAATAAAATGCTCTAATTCTTTGTTACTTTTCCTGACCAGGGGGTAAACACATTGGCGGTTGTACAGGTACACCATACATACAAGTTTCTCTTTTTGAACTGTTAATTATGGCAACAGAAATTCCTTTGCTGAGAGTTTTTCCCCTTTCTCCGTGCAACTATATTGATACTGTTATTATTCATAGAATGATTCCTGTTTTTTTGAACTGTCATTTACATAATTTCTGGTGTACTATACACTTTTACATTATGCAGATACAGTGAAGCTATATCGGAAAGGAGAACTTGAATCATTGCTGTCAGAAGCTACTGCTAAAAGTGCAGAGAACTAGCTGCATTAGCAGGTACTTATTTGAAGGATCTCACTTACCAAGCTAGAGATTCATCTCATTGATTGAAATGCACTTTCACAAGTTTCTGAATTTTATGTAGTTCTCCAATCAAATTGTATACTCAATCTTATAAATATGAACCTAATTTATTTCTTATCTGAATTGAAACACAAGAAATCTGGCTGTAGATGAAGACTGTGGAGGTTAAGAGCTGCATCTGATACACTGTTGAAAGTAGTCAATCATGTTCAATTAATTGAATGTTTATTTTCTCGAGCGATAATATGAAGGGTTTTGGAGTTAAAGAGATGGCATTACACTCTACTGATTATTAAATGCTATTGATCTAATGTATATGGCTTGCTTTTCTTCGGCAGTATTTTTCTCTTCCTCGTTTTGAGTATTCTGAACTTCTTCCCTTGTTTTGGTTATTCTGAACATCTTCCTGTCAAGTAATCTGGCATGAATTTGAAAGGAACTTTGATTTCAATTTAGAACAGATAGGAAAAAGAAATATGCTTTTGAGTTCAACTGAAGCATGGATATGCATATTCATTTTACAATAGCTGCTTTATCTCTTATTATATTCCAGAATTACAGTGGACTCAGCGATTGGTTTCTCCTCATGAACAAGCACAGGCACTTTATTTATGAACTGGGTTGTACTTTAAAAGCATGTCACTCTTGTTGAGCAAATTCTCTTCTACATATTCCTACTTGATGCCCTTAAGTTCCTGAGCCCATATGACTGTAAACAAATGGACTTAGCCAAGCTCCTGTTAGCTTCACTTGTTCCATTTTGCGTGCGATTCAAATTTACTGGGCTGGGCGAATTTGCATTTGATTTTTATAATTATAGCATACAGCTTTTGTACTATCTCCTGTTGATGTCCCAAATCAACACGGTTTTTAAAGGGGCCATTACGAGGCAGACATAATATTGCGAAGATATATAGTTTCTTAATGAGGATTAAAGAAATCAAAACAATCTTTTTTTTTTTTAATCAAAATTACGTCGTTTTGATGATAATTTTGCTGTTCTAGTTTACTTATGTTTTTCCTATTACGAAACCATCAGTTCACTTATAAATAAAATGAAGGAGAAGTACTTATATAAGCGTGCATTCTAACTCAGTCTATTGATCAATTACTTTCTGTGATTTAGTAAAGAAATAGGTCATATATATATATATATATATATATATATATATATATATTTCACAACATTAAAATGGTGGAACACATTACTTTTCCACTATGTGAATTGTTCTGCTAAATGAAAGAGAGTGATTGGTAGGACATATCACTTCAGACTGAGTTGCTGGATTTTGTTAAAATATAAATTAAGTATTTGACCACCAAGTATAAAAAATCAGGTTTAAAGAATCTCAAATTCTATTTTTTTTTTTTTTTAAAAAAAACAAAACAAAAAACAATATGATTTATTGCCCTATTATATATCCACACTTTATAGTGGGATAAATGATGTGTGGCATGGGGGATGCTTATACGGCTCACACACACATGGCTTGGCGCTTTTGACAATAAATCACTTAGCAATTACATTTCAGAATTTTTTATTTTTCAATCATTCTTTAATTTACCAGAAAAAGTGTTATATTATTTTCTTTACGAATTCTTCTTTGTTTGCTTAGTGCATATTGAAGTGTTCAACTGAATCAATCATTTTTCGGTGGTTTTTCATGTTTTGCCACTACCATTGTCAAAGATTATAGTCATCATTTTTATAGTTTGGTACAACACCAAACTATCTTCTAAATTATCTTTAGATGAGTTTATTTTTTTGTTGACTTTTCAGTCATGTATTTTTGTTGGGGTGGATGTGGGACTTCTAAAGTCAGATCAGTGTCCCGTACAGTAAAAGTGGGTCTAATCCGTGGATATCAAGCATATGGCCATATGTGTATTTTTAAATATCTTAATGAAATATCATATTCAATTACGAGTGTTTAGGGAAAAATCGGGGATAAAACGGAGTTCGGAAAAATCAAAATGGGAAAAATCGAGTCTTGCGCACAGCAAGCAACACTGATGTGCGATGAAGTAAATTTTTTTAATTATTATTTTAAGAACCTTAAACATCTTTTAAAATCATCCAAAATAATTTTAATTTCAAAACCAACATCAACACATGCTATAAAACAAACGAACATATATATATATATATATGCATTTGTTTGAATCAAAATACAAACCAATAATGAAATTACTCATGAACAATTCTAGGTCATCCAAATGTGGTCAAATGATTCTAGAATAACAGTCATAACTCCAAGCTATCAACTAGAGTTCCAAACTCTAATTTTATATATATGTCCAACATAAACATTTTGACTCAATCACAAGCAAATTGTGCTTATACTTCCAAAGCATCTGTACACAATTAATTAGCATAATTTCAACATCAAGCTATGTTATTATGTATAATACATAATTCATCACTATATGTCTAACTGATGATAACTTACTAATCAAAACATAGATTTGGAGAAGATCAAACTTATCTAGCAAGCTTGATTCCAAGATCCAATCTTCTTCTCATTGTTGAAATGTTATGGAGAACTTTCAAAGCTAACAAGTTTGGTTCCAAGATCCAATCTTCTTCTCTTTATTGTTGTAGAGAATTCACAAAGCTAGCAAGCTTGGTTTAAAGATCCAATCTTCTTCTCTTTTTTGATAAATTATAGAGAACTTTCAAAGCTTCTCTCAACACTTTTTTTGTACTTAGGCTAATATCTTTAATTCTTGCTTGTTTTTAGATTTCTCAATCTTGATTAAAACCTTGCTCAAGCTTGCTTTTTATAACAAAAATTAGATAATTTTTAATTAATAAAATTCTTAACCAAATATTAGGTAGGCTTAATCAAATATGTATAATAAGATGTGACTAATCACATTTGTCTACCACTTTGATTTAATCCAATTAAATCAAGATAAATTTTAACAGATTAATTCAATATCTACCAGTTTGATTTAATCTAATTAAATCAAGCCAAATATATTTATTATTACATATTTGTAATTACCAAAATATCCTAATATGGTAGAGATATTGATGAAATTACGACAAAGCTCTTGTGTAATTTTATATTAATCCAATTGGGTTAAAGTAAATAATCATTATTATCTAATAATACTTAATTATCTTAGTTGATAATTACAATATTAAATATTATTTATTATCAAAAATTATCGGCTACCAAAGTGCTCAATGAGTATTGTGGGACTCTCTAAGTCCAGACATGTTCGCCATATAAGTCTAGCTTATATGTACGTAATTCGGCCACCTCCGAATTTGCGAAGAACATGAATGACCTTTCTGAACTATACAAGTCGAGGTCATCACATATGTTTAACAATCTCTCTGCCGTAGGTTATCCGAGTTGTGCTTAAGAAACATATATTACACCGTCAAGTTTCCAATGCGCACATCTCATGTCGACATGTCAACGATTCTTTACAACTAATCAGAAATCATTTCTGATATATGCAATCCACCCTAGGTGATCGGCTTTGGCCAAAGTCTTAAGAACCGTGACTTACTCACATTGATACCTAAACCCCTATTGTGATATTTTATATCGTACCGCAAGTGTAAGGTGTCAAGTTTAAGTTTTAGTAAAAGTGAGTGAAGAGTGTCGAACCCACATGGATTGTAATCAAACTCACACTAAGTACTATAATTGATAAACTTAACTTTATTTAGAAAGAAATTCAATATAAACTAAGTTAAAACTAAAAGATAAATAAATAAGATATGAGGAGAAACCAAGATACGAGAGATTCTAGAGTCTGATTTCACCTAGTTATCCCCTATGTATTTGTCATGTCATTCAATACCTATTCAGTTATATTGTTTATAAGTCAAGAATCCTAAGGTATTTCACTCTCTCTCCTGAGCAATAGTGAAAAGATTATCAATTACAGACTTCAATATCCTTATAAAAATCTAGTAATCAACAATTCATTAAGTTCTGTGATTCTTTGTTAATGACCTCAAAGGGATTATAGATTCTCCCGAACTCTACAAATCTCCTATGTTATATTCTCTAGATCCTATTCAAAATCCCTCTTTCCCGAGCTATAGATTCTAAACATTCATCATCTCAATTTGTGGCCAGCAAACAAGAAACATTAAACGCAAAAAAAAAAAAATACAAATAAACTGAAATATAACTTCATAAGACTCAAATTGACAAACAATACATAGGTTCAAGCATTGGCTACATCATCCTCTAGAATTATGGAGTTAGTTCATGACTAAAGATAAAAACAATGAAAATAGGGTCATGAACATAATGGACATCATTAGAGTTTAAAGAAAGAATCTAGATGATAAAACCCGAATTGAATCCCTTCCTCTTCGGACGACACCGTCTTCGTCTCCTCTTGTCGCTCTTCAATCATCTTTCATGGATCTCTCCAAAATATGTGTTTAGCACTATTGGCTGTTGTAGGCATTGTATTTTTGCATGTGAAACCCGATGATGAGTCTCATTTGGAGGCACTACCTTTTGAGTCACGGAAGCCGCGGGAAACGGATATCGGAAGGGGAAATTCAGAATAAACAAGGTTCACTATTTTCGTTCGTGCTGCGTTCATGTATACGTTCGAACGCCAAACAGATTACGGGCGTTCGTGTCGCGTTCGAGGAAGCGTTCGAACGGTGTCGGTAATTCTGGTTTTGCTGCTAGCCTCACACCCAAGCCCAATTAACCCACCAAAGCCCATAAAACACATCCCAATTAATAAAACACATTTAAAACACATGAGAAATTAATTAAAACTTAATTAAATTAAACATTGAATTAAATAAGATATTTAAACCATTTACCAATTAAATAAAACATAAAATATAATCATACCTAATTTAAACAAATCAAATATATTAACTTCCTAACTAAACAAAATCACATACTAAATTAAAAAGATGTCATGCCTAATTAAAATCAATCATAACCAATTAAAAATATTGTATTCCTAATCTAAACCAAATTTGTCCCCCATCAAATCCTTGCTTTCCTTGTCCAACACCAAATCAAATCCTCTCTTTAATGCCAAATCCCTTCCTTGTGAGACAAGGTGAAGCCCTAGCCATTCTATATATAAACAACACATCTCCAAGGCATTCCCCTCCGGTAGTGCACGCCCATCACAAAAAAATAAAGAAGAAAAGAATTTCCAACCCCT